>JAOYSI010056880.1:0-19740 GCA_025775065.1 Hiodon alosoides
GGTGTGTGTGTGTGTGTGTGTGTGTGTGTGTGTGTGTGTGTGTGTGTGTGTGTGTGTGTGTGTGTGTGTGTTGGGGATTTTGGTCTGATGGGCCTTAGTAGTCATGTGAAAGACTGGCTCTCATTGACCAATCAATGGCTTACCGGGAGGGGTCTGGAACAGGAAGGGTGCGTTAGAGACTCTCAAGCAGCCAGAGGAGTCGGAATCGAGATCAAAGATCAAACAGCTCCCTTTCTTTAGCATGAACCCACACAAAGAAACACACATCCACATCGGAGGATTATAAATCCAGTCCTGAGAAGAAAATAAAGAATTAGCGTTGTCTTGAGAAGAGACACATTGGACACCAGGAGTGGAAGGTCAGTGTCTCTCATTTTCCGTTTTTACTTGAGAAACAGTGAATGCAGCATGGAGAACATGTGAACTCAGCAGCTTTTCAACACTAACCATTTCATACGTATGTGTTTTCCTTATGAGTTTATGGCCAAGAGCCCTGATAAAACTACAAGTAAAGACAGGAGAAACAAACTAAAACGGACAACGCAGAACAAATGGCCAAACCTGTTGGGTAATTGCCAGTGTCAGTCACAGAGGCACTGCAAACCGTCTCATCGTGTCAGTCATCGAAACAATGCAAACCAATCTCAGCGCTGCCACGCGCAGAGGGGCACATCAGCCATTGGTGATACCAGGTGCCTCCTGGTCTTCACGCTGACTGGCCGTTGTGCGTCTCCAGTCACTCCGGGCCGCTCTGCGGGGTAATCGGGGCTAATCCATACTAAATATCTGGGTCAATGGGAAAGGAAATCTCTGGAAACAGCATGAGTTTACGTTGTTACTTGTCGTCATAAATGTAGGATCCAAATTAGGCTTACTAAAAGTTAACGTATTTTTTACTAGAGTGTACAGCTTCACTCTAGTGTTCTCCTTCAGTGTGTGCATCTAGCGTCAACGATGGAAATAAATCAAAGGGTGTCTAGTTCTCCGTCCGTAAGCTGCCCTAGGTCCATTTAAACGTTTGTCCCCATAATGCTGCATGTATGCAGAGGAAAGTGGCGGTGCGTCCCTAGCATAAACTGAGCGTCTCTCTGGCCCAAGCCTGGTGTCCGGCAGAACTAAACCAGTGCAGTAGTGTGGTGTGCTCGACGTGTACAGGTTCAGAAGGAGCAGAGCTCACTACCAGGCCCCACTAGATGTCTCAGTCTGTTTACAAAGTAAGCTCCCGGAGCTTTTATTTCCCTAACTCTGATAGGATAGAGTGGAGCCTGTCTCCAGAAATCACAATAATCCTCTTTGATATGGCAACCTCCCCCCCATCCCAGCCGTTTATTTCCCTCTGCCCTGCCTCTCTCTCTCTCTCTCTCTCTCTCTCTCTTCCTCTCTCTACACCACCTCTGTAAACCCAGAGGGCGGGAGGAGGGCTTAATCCAAGTGGATTATGCTATACACTGGGTGAGGGAACAGGCGTTGCAGTGTTACTTGAGCCCAATGGCTGCGTTCTGCTGTCCTGGGACCCTCTCTCAGCTCGCCTCGTCCTCCTCCGGACTCGGAATAACCAGGTCATCTTGCTTTGAGGAACTTTGAGGGAACCGGTCTGCAAAGGAGGAAGGAGATTTTAAAAGCTCTACATATAGCTATATCTGGGCTGGTTATCATTATTATTTTTGGAATTCCACTCTGAAGTCCTTTAAGTGCAGCCTGTTCAACGGATATTGGCCTTATTTTACTCTCGCCAGTCAAGAGTAGATTTCTTTGGGACCCCTCTCCCTGACTGGCTGTCCTGGGGGGGGGACGCTGAAGGTGAGCGTCAGAGGGCTAGCGAGCAACTCGGAGGTTTGTGAGAGATGGGAGGATGAGCAGAAGGAGAAGGAGGAGGGTTAAGGGAGCCAGAGAGGCAGCAGCGGAGGCAGAGGAGGCTCAGCCGCTCTTTCCGACGCCGCGTCCAGCAGGAACCTGGAGAGTGTCGAGCCGTCATGAGCAAACCGCTACGGGAACTCTCCTGCAGGATCCTCTCCCAGTCGCTGTGGACGGCCCCATTTGCACGCACATGACCCCCTCAAGGGCTTTCTGCTGAACTCTCAGAACTGTACTCTTGCACAGGTAAATTAGACTCGGTGCACGCACACCCGCCGATGTGGTCGTCTCCCCAGGCCGGAGCTGCAGCCGTGATGCGGAGCCCTGCAGACAGGAGTGCGGGGCTAGAGGAACCGGCGTGGCGGCGTCTCGCCCTGTGGTGGATTATCTGCTCTGGCTGCCTCTGCTTCTCCGCAAGGGCACAGCAGATAAAGATTCCCCCAGACACGTAAGTAGGGCTCCCCCCATCTTTCCACCATGACACCCTCACTCAGTCCTCCAGCGTATAAGGCTACCCCCACTGTCAGCTCTAGGGGGACAGGAGTAGCACCTCAGGAACAACGAGGTGGCGGTGTCTGGGACAGAAGTAGAGAGAAGAACTGAAGAGGAAGCCAGCATGATGTGGGCAGCATAAGAGTTATGTTTCTCACAGTGTGTCATCTAAAGAACAAAGATCAATTCTTCTGAATTTTTCTGCCTTGAGAGTGAATGTGAAGTTAACGTAGCAGAGCAGTGCCCCTTTGCAATTGCTCTCCCAACCAGATTTTGAATCCTTCCTCACAGAAATTGCGGCTTGTGGCGGCCTTGGGCAGTTTGCTAACACCAGCCATGATGTGTAGGCTTTGCTCATAGCTGACCTGGATATTTGCTCCACTCGGCACATTGACAGCGCAGAACGCCATTTTTCTTTGCGTGTTTAGGGGCTGGCCTGCTAAGTGTTTAGCAAAGTGCCTCTCTGAAAATGTTTAGGATAGGGTGTGCACAACAGTGTCTCCCTCCTAATGACTAATGCACACCTTGTACTAGGCTTTTATATAAAGCATACTCAAGTCAATGGAGAAAATAAAACAAGTATACCCATCAATACAAAATTATTCTTTAACCTCTTACGCCTCTTTACTCTCAATTATTCATGATGTTTTTAGTATAAAATACCTATTGTCTTGCGTATCTATCATATGAGCCACTAAAACGTAACACTCAAACATAGCCCTTACACTCATTCCAACTAACGTTACCTGAAGATCTTAGAATTACTCGTAGGGGGGTTTGAAGTATTAAACTAGCAACTGCGGACTAATTTTAAGAGTTTATTCTAGGACGGTCTCTCCTCACCTCCCAACTGAAACGAAAATGTTCAGGACTGCAGGCGAAACAATACCGACACAGTCACGAGATTAATTACTCTCAGCGCAGAAAACACTGATATAACCGAGAAATGAACTGCAGGTCCAGTTTGAAAATGTACAGGTATGGCAGGTTATGTCATTTTGTTTCTAAAAATCCCATAATTTATGTAGAAATTCTGCACAACGCGACACAGAAAGCAGCTCTGTGGTGGGGGAGAAGCGCAGACAGATTATGAAATCATCCCGTGAGTGACAGACACTAGCCACTGCTGCTAAATGAAAGATTAAACTATGTTCCACCTAATTCTCACTTTCTGTCAGATTATAAAATGTGGTTCAGGTCAGTTCGGGTCCGCGTGTACTTTGCAGGCTTATTTTTACACTACATGGATTTTACGTAAAAACATTTGTGCAGCGCACAAACTATTTCGGTTAACCACAGTCAGAAGCATCAATAGTAATGAAAGGGACAAGAACGTAGGTCCACAGGTTTTAAAGTACGTAGCAGATCGCTACCGACGCTACATGAGCGGGCCGGAAAACCCGTTGTGGAGTGGGAACGTGATTTCGAGCAACGGCCTTCACTTATTGCATGTTTCTACTTTGCTTTTTGGTCCATGTTTCTGGAGATATTAGAACCATCAGCCAGGAAACGTTGTTCCGGATTTCCCAGGCCTTGACTTCCTCGATGCTTTGTGGATTTGGCTCTAAATCCGCACGTAAGCCCCGTGTGCAACCCTGACCTGACCCAATCGCTCTCAATGATGCCGTTAGTTGAAAAGGCCGGGGTTAGTCAAGCTGAAGGCAACATGGAGGAATAGGAACTTCCGGTGTGTTGAGAATAAAAATGAAAGATTTGTTTCCCTTCTAATTCCCCAAAGCACTTAAGTACTTAACTTCTTCTGGTGTGAATATAGACTTCAGACAGTTTCCCACCATCACAGACACACAACTAATTTCTCACAATTACCGCCCTGTCACCATTATCTCCTTCACGGGTGTTGTCATTCATAGTGTGAAAGAGTGCCTTGGTTGACGACTGAAATTCTGCGTGATGGAGGTCCCCCGTGTCTCTTTCTCTGTGCGGTACGTCGTTAAACTACGAGCAGTTTGATGGCAATGGCTCCTCTGTGGTAGCGCGGCAGTCTCGTGGCCACAGCAAGGGAAATTAATCGGCCAGCGCAGTACAGGACACCGGGGAGCCATAAAGCAGAGGCAGACAGATGGCAGGCGTTCGCCGTTCTCCCGGTGACTTATCTTTAGCCGCTGGACAACCGTATCACCCCTGCCGCTGTTAGTACTGGGCTTCCGTGCGGAGTGGAACAGCCTACATTGGTGTATGCCATGATGTCCTTGTCTGTTTACTCATTCCACAATATTTGAATTGTTTATGACATTTGGTCCTTTATGGTATTTGTCCCTGTTATCTAGCCCCGTTTATTTTTTTAATTTAGCTGTTTTTATGGGCAGGTGGTTCGCTATGAAACCCCTCTCTAGGGTTTGTTTAATCTGCCTGTGCTGGGTATTAACAGACTAGAGTGATTTCTATTCTTCACGCAGTTGCATTGAGTACTTTGTAGTGTACAACCATTGGCGTGCACTTAGCCTAGTTCCTCTGTACTCAGGAATCCCATTAAAATAGAGGATCGTGGCCAGCTGTCCTTTTCCCTTGTTCCAGTGTTGGGTAGGTGTCAGTGTCGCCCTTCTGTCACACAAGGTTACAAAAGTTATAAACTGAGACCGGTGATAATGAATGGGGGAAATGAAGGGGCTTGGGGGCCCAGTTGGGATGTTGGGGGAGGGTGTGGGATCCTGCAGATGATCCAAACAGCCGATCACCCACTCTGACCTCGCTTTGCTAAGATTATGTCATAATCTGAGCTCCACCACATGGGCGCATTGCCCTACAAACTCAAGCCGGGCTCTGCTAAGTCATCCCTGGGCGGTGGTATCTGCCCCATCCCCTTTAACTGGCGCATCCAGCATGGAACGGGTGTCAAGAGAGCGGAGATTCTGTCTCGGTTTCACAGCAACAGCAACACAGCAGGAGCATGCTTAAAAATGCTTATTATGCATCATTTGATCTTAAATAACTAAAAACGATTACGATTAAAGAAGCAGTGTAAAAGAAACAAGTAAACCTTTTTACTAGTATTACGGAATACTGAATATTTAGGGATCAAACATTTCATAAAAAAGTAAATAAAAAAACGGGACACCTCCAAGTGATGTTCGGCAGTTTGTTTATTTACGTGAAATAAGTGAAATAAACTGAGAAATCCAATCTAACATCCATTGTTTTCTTTTTGTCCCTAGGGTCCAGCAGTGGGCTATTGACTTTGGGAATCAACTTTATGCATTGTCAACAAAATATTCAGGAGCTCTCCTGTTACAAAAGGTAAATAAAATCTGCATTTGCTTTCAGTAACTTATGGTGTGTGTGCTGTGATTAGCGGTGGGGACGATTTCAGGCTAACGGGGAACGGAAGGCGGTTCACTGGGTACAGGATGGGATTGAGCAGGAAGCACGGGGCCTGTGCATTCCTACGGCACAAGACAAGTGGTGGAGGTAATCACCTAGCAGTCCTCCTGCCCTTAGAGGGCAGCACACAATGGAAGGGATAAAATCAGCATGATCAGAGAAGCGTACAGACATGGTTACCAGAGGGTACGATACAAAGGGATGCGGCTTTGTGCACACAGCAAATCCCCGACATCCGTCCTCAGGGGCTACACCCTTGCCTTCCTCCCTTTGTCCTGACAGGCAGGCAGTTCCCAACACAACAAGGTATTGCCGATGCCTAGAGGTTCTGGTGAGCGGAACCCCTTGAGCACTTTACCATGTTGGACCTGGACATCCAAGATTTCGGATGTCTATGTCCAAGATTGCGCTCTGGTCCGGGATCAAGAATTTTTTTAAATACCCGTAACCCTTTACATTGCACAGAATTAAATGTTAACTGGATACTATTTCAGCAAGATCCTCATCTGTAGTAGATCTCCCAGTACCACAATGAGTCTTGCCCTTAAAAAAAACAGATGGGCACATTCGTCGGAACAGTTACAGCTGTCATTTTGCCAGCGGACCTGTGTCTATGGCAACATTTAGACAAAACACGCGGCCCTGTTTTACATCTTACATTCCTCTGGTCTGGAGTTCTGCCCCATCCTGACACAATACTGTTTATGCCTCATCACTGAGTTTTGCCTTGGACACCTCTGCCTGCTCATTTCCGCAAAGCGCATGGCCGCCATTCGTCTCCGCTGACACCCTCCAAGTGGCCTGTGGCACCAGCTCTAATTCCACACAGAAACCAAGAGGCGCTGCGCTCCGTCTGTGCCAAAGGTTGTATGTGTGTTTTAAGGTCTTTAAAATGTGTTAAAACCCCTCCAAGCCTGCTGTGGGCGCAGAGGTATAGACTGCACCACGTGCATTATGTACACCACGCATTCATATATACCGGGTGAGGGAACGGCTGTAGCTAAACGCTGCACTTGTATGAGAGACTTATCTGGTTCAGCTGTTCGGATTGCTATTGTCATCAGACGCACTACGTTCGGGCCGGGCGAGGATTATGGCACACCTTATGCGCTTTTCCACCAGTAAAAATCAGCTTCACTTGTCACATGTCCCTTGAAACGCCCATATATAAGCATGTCTGCCAGTCATAATCGCAGTGAACAAATCACGTCAAAGAAAGCCACGCCTTTCATGGCACTTCTGGCCGTTGCCAGGGTCTTGTTGCAATTATGGACATATAGTAATTGGCAAATATACATGCGTACACTCCCCATATTTAACTTGACCGATTTGGTTGGAAAATCTAACGCTTGTACTTAGCTCTGACCTCCATACTTGCCCTCTGCTCAGTAATTAGTACACACCTTGTTCCCCCCCCCCACTCTGTCCCTGAAGGCACCCCAGCAGTCTCATGCTCTCACCATCTGCCATTAGCTGAGTAAGAATACCGTGTCATCACTGACAGAATAAAAGTGATGTTCAAATTCACGCTCTCCTGACATAAAAATATATAGAAATACAGTCATTGTTTTAAAGTTGTCTGCCTTGTTGTGTGGTGTTATCTCTTCTGTCTGAATTAAAGCGCTTAATGTTCACACTGTTCCTCGCGCACCAAATAAAAATCCTCCAATGTTCTAATTTCGCTAGACCTTTTTCTACAGGAATATATTTATATTATGTATAAAAATTTACTCTTAGAAAAAGGTCTAACATGATGTCAATCTGATCTCTCAGAACCCCATTTGTTTTATACTTTGTCTTTGAAAGTGGATTATCCCTGAACATAACCCTCTAGCGTAGTCCTGTAGAAATACAATCCTGAAATACATTAGATGAAATAAAAATAAAAATAAAAACCTTTTATACTCTATATAAATAGAACACCCTGGCCAGGTACAGAAATGAATCTAGAAATGAAATCCGTGAAATTATATTTACGGCGCACCAATATTTCAGTGGAAAATGGGGTAAACTTGGGCTATAGCGCAGGCAAGTGAAATAGGACGGACTGAATACAGTGAACGGCACTCCTTTCGTCTCTCCGACTCGCGTAAAAACCGCACGACGCGTGGAGTCCTGTGACCCGCGTCGTGACGTGCGCCCGGACGATTCACTGCTGTGCAGCGACAGCGACTGCAGGACATTGTGATTCTCTGACACTCTTTGTTCCGCTCTGCAGATACAGGCCTTCATTCGAAACACATTACGATCCCTTTCACTGACAGGGCTGTGAATAGTGCTGTCTCCTCCGTACGGGCTCTGATGCTAACAGCCAGCATCTTTGCTTTCGTTTGCACTGCAGGAACCAAAAGCCTTCAAGCGCACAGAAAAATGTGTCATTCATGGTGTTTGGACTAGATATGAATTGGTAGAAAAATGCATGTGGTGTCCCTTTTTTTTTTTCGTGTCGGTGAAAGCTTCTAAACATTAAACGGCAGGTGTGAAATTGCAGCCTGGACAGATTGTTCCTCTCTGGTGGAGCCTTGACACCCGATCTCTCTGTAAACAGAGCCCAGCTTTAAAGTACTTGTGCAAATGTAGATTCTACATGCTCAAATGACATTTTAGCGCAAAAGCTTTTATAGGAGACATGACAATATGCATTGGACCGGAAAACATAGTTTTTGGAATTTCATAAATCGCTCAACCGTGGCAGTTCTATAAAATCCATTGGTCTCCTAGTGATCTAGAACTGTTTCACTTAGAGGCTTCACATTTCGGCTGAAGCTGTTGAGTACAAGGTTGGTGTGGTTTGATTTAAATCAATAGGTAATGAGATGGGTATGGTCAAAAACCATAAATGAGGGGTCCGATTTTCGAGAAACTTGACAGGATCGCAGAACTACCTCTGAAAATATCAAATTTATGAGGGTAAATTTTGTCACTGAATACTACTGTTATTGAGTTATGTTAATTATTTTATTGCAAAAAAAGCATTTATTTTGATGCCTTACTATGATAACTCGTACGACGAGTTATAATATATACTGATGAACATATAGACACCAGTGTATGCGGTTTATATTTTTATTATATGAGAGTATATGTATTATACCCTAATAGTGTGTGTTGCAGTACAACATGCCCACCTTCATTTAATCATTTCAGCCGTGTCAAGCACATGTGTTACTCCCCCACAGAAATTCAGAGATGTGGAGCCCATAATCAAGATCGAGGAGGTGAACGGCTCAGAGCTGGTCCAGACGTTTGCAGAGGAGATGGAGCGCATGTTGGGACGGAAGATGAAATCGGTCAAGGTAAGAGTGTCTGCTTCTGCGGTGTGTTCAGACATCAAATCGGTTTTCAAGTTCCTAAATAAAGCCCGTCGCTGTTGTGAGACAGAACGAGGTAGAACGAATAGAGCTATGTTCTCTAAGCTCTTGCATGGTCTGGACAACAATCCCCCCCTCCGCCCACCTCCTTGACCAACATTGTCCCCGTCAGACCGGTTTCCGATCCACCAGGCCCAGAAATGATGCCTAGAGCTTTCTCACGGAGCCACTTCCTGCCCCGCCTCCCAGCAGACTCTTAGGGTGTCAATCAACAGATCAGCGCACTTAAAAGCATTTAGAGAAGCTGCTGACTAGATGTGTAGACTGTGGCCACAGTCACATTAGAGTGGAATTTGCTGCTGTTCTGTGTCAATTTCCTGTTTTCCAACCCAGGCTGCTACACACTACTGCTCGACTACTGTGTGCTTTTATCTGTCCAATGCAATAGGATTATTTATTTAATTCAATGTATTTGAATATTGTTAATAGATACAGTGTGATACTTAAGGATCCTATTTTTTAATTTGAGCGTATATATCTGTATATATTCCTACTTCCTTAAAGCCTCATGGGGTTGCTTTGTTTTCACTGCAGCGGCTGGCAGATGCTGCAGAGGACGCGGACTTGTACCATGACCACAACGCGACCTTAGAGGTGAGTCCAGCTGCACTTCTGGAGTTGGAGAGACCAACACTGGTGTCAATCACAATCTCACTGTTACCACGTTCGCTGACACAAATACGGTGCTGGTAACGGCATTGACCATGGCAAGTAGGGCCCTCTCTTGCGTCTTGAGACCCGAGGATGTCGAAGCTTTCCGGTCATCCCTCCGCCGTTTCCGTTTCGCAGTACGACTACTACAACTCAGTGCTGGTGAACACGATGGACGAGGAAGGGAAATACGTGGAGCTGGGCAGGGAGTTTGTCCTGGAGGAGAACGAGCATTTCAACAACCTGCTAGTCAACACCTCGCTGAGTAACATCCAGGTTCCCACCAACGTCTACAACAAAGGTGCCAAGGTTCCCCGTCTGACTTTCAATGACAAAACACACACACACACACACACACACAAATATCCCAAAGAAATCAATTCACACCAATATCTTTAGCACAAATGCCACCCAGACTAACAGAGTGACTCCATTAAGAATTCAGAACAATTTTATACCGGCCACTTGAACAAAGTCTCCAGGATTCAAACAGTAAACCTTCAGCGACTTTTAGTTTAGTCTAGAGTTTGCAGTATTTATTTTAATGTATTTAAATGCATTTATTTAGCTAAGAAGACTCCATAAATCTTTGGCTCTGACCTGTCTCACGTTCTCTCTCTCTCTCTCGTCTGTCCACAGACCCTGACATTCTCAATGGCGTCTACATGTCAGAAGCTCTCAACGATGTTTTCATTAGCAACTTCAAGAAGGACCCAACGCTCACCTGGCAGTACTTCGGCAGCTCCTCGGGCTTCTTTAGGATCTACCCAGGTACAGTAGGGTCTGTGGGACCATGCTGGGTGGCCCCATTGTGAAGGTACAGCATACTACGGAGCAGTCCTGGACATCTTGGCAGAGGTCATGGACAGGCATTGCTCCCAGCCATTCTGTCGACATTCACAATAACTTTTTACCTAAGGTACAAAGGCTCCCTTTGACCATTCAGTCAAGAGGTGACTGGGACGCAACATGGCTAAGTGTCTGACTCACCCGTTTAGGATAAAGTGAAAAGGGGGCCTGAGGTAACGGCAACCCAGCAAGTCCCAGTAAGGCGGAGGGTGACAGACAACGGGGGCGGTACTCTGGATGATTAGCTGGAGGGGGTGACTCAGCTCCAGCAGATCGACCCGCGGGCCTCTCTCGCAAGCAGGGACGAGGATCCGAGAGTTAATTAGGTGTGTCGGGACACTGACAGCATGGTCCGCAGGGAGGGCTGGTGTGCAGCGCCCCGCCTTTACGCACAGCCCAGGCCCCGCTTGGAGTGACGCACTGGCATGGGGCCAAGCAGCATAAGCGGCTGGGGAAAAATACAGGTTGAATATGTATGAAAATGTATATGAATAATTTGTTTGCGTTAAGTTTAATCAGCGTAACGGTCTTTCTGAAGGCATCAAGTGGACACCCGATGCGAATGGAGTGATTTCTTTTGACTGCAGGAATCGAAACTGGTGAGCCCCCTTACTCCACTGCACCCGGTGACTGCTAGTGCAAATCTTTTCCTGATGTAGCTAGTTGTGTGACATTTATCTTTTGCGTCATTGCGGAATGGTTGTCAAATGCATAGGTCCGAGAGACCAAGAAACAGGTTATACTGGTTGACCTTGCAGGTTTAAAGTTACCGCAGAAACACTAGCAAGATTAGACGTGATACAGTAGGTCCTCGACAGACCCAGCTAAAATTTCAGATAAAGAGCATGTATACCCAAGTGATGGATGTGTAGTATCAAGACCACCAGTCATTTCTGATCCAAGGTAAAGACCTTAATTTAAACCTTGTGGGTAGCTGCTCAGCTGCCTGATCACTAGGGCACATGGGTCACAATATTTGACAGGTAATATAACTTCAAATGATTTTAAACATTCTGGCGTTACGAGCAGGTGCGGAAACGCTAACCTTCGATTCGTCTATTGTATTATTTTTTGTCTCCTGATCGCGCTTTTCGCTCAGCTGATATATATCTGCTTATCATGATCCATTCACGTTTGTTAAATTGCAGCCGTAGACATGTAATCAATAGAGTAAATTTAGCGGTTTAGAGCAATGGCGGATGACACACGTGGGTGCCCATCAATCGTGGCAAATTTTGGAACACGTACGGAACGCGCTGGTTCAGAAGGACGGCCCGTCGTTCGCAGGTACATCCAGGCTGCGACCTCGCCGAAGGACCTGGTGATCGTCGTGGACATCAGCGGCAGCATGAAGGGTCTGAGACTGACCATCGCCAAGCACACCATCACCACCATCCTGAACACTCTGGGAGAGAACGACTTCGTCAACATCATCGCAGTGAGTGCGTCCCCTAGTCTTCGCTGATCACCTGGGGGGCTGGCTCAGTCCTGGTCATCCCCCAACGACATTAGACTTTCCAATAAATAAATAAGTAAACAAACTTATCAAGTAGCGTAGAAAAAGCGTGACATGTATTAAAATGGCAGGTCGTCAGTGTGCAATCTGTACTATATCCGTTTCTTTTCTTTCTCTCCCCAGTACAGCGACTACGTACATTATGTGGAACCCTGCTTCAAAGGGACTCTGGTGCAGGCCGATCTGGACAATCGGGAGGTAATACTATTATCTAATTCCTTTAAGCTGAAGGGGAAGCTAAGCCTCAGAATCCAAACTGCACAGAAAGCATCAGAAGCCAAATGTCGTCCTCAGTATGAGGCCGTCGTACGCATCAGAAAGGATGTTGGCTTTTTGTACTTCCATCCCGCCCCTCTGCTTACACTGGTACCTGTGTGTGCACCTGTCTGCTGAAGTGGCTCCCTGGGCTGTGGATGTGGTCTGATGGCCTACTTTCAATCCATCCCGTATTGAGGAGCAGGTGGGGTCAGCTGTCACCAACGGCTTTACGGTCACATGGTCTGTTGGGATTTCAGGCAAAATAGTTTTGGTTGGGAGCCAGGCAACAGGGAGAGCTGCATCGCCTAACCTTGCAGACGAAAGATGAAACGTCCCATCAGTATTAAGGGATTTATTCTGTGGGAGAGGGTTAAGGAAAAAAACTTTTTTTTTTTTTTTTTTTGCCTGGATACGTCTTTCAACATCATTTCAAAATTTAGAATCTGCAGTTCAAGTGTAGTTAGTTCCAACACTGTGTAGGATAACAAACAATCTGGACATGCAAAGTCCCGTGTGTTGTCGTAGCTGACTGCGAATTTCCTGCCCCGAGTCCCAGTATGGTTTGCACAGGAAGTCGGTGTTGTTCAATAACTCCACTAACAACCCAGACCAGCCTCGGTGCGCTCACCTACGCCAGAGCACTGTACCACGTGTGCCAGAGCATCGCAGCGCCTGTCGGCGATGCCGATCTCTCAGACGGCAGCTGTTCGCTTGGATGGTCAGCTGACTCGCAAAAGGTCCGGCGCTTCCTGGATGGCGGATTAGAATGGCCGCTAAGAGCCTCCCAGCTCTCGGCTGGCAGCCAGAACATGTCAGGCCCTCTCTGGAAACTTCTGGAAACTTCTTTCTGAGTCCTCTTCTCCGGGGGAATTTTTTCTGCGTTTCTTTTTTTCTAGCTAATTTATCGGAGATTTATCCAACCAGCCCAGTTATATATATAAATATATATAGATAGATATATATAGACACACAAATTTACATGCAAGTTTATGTTTAATTCTTTCCTCCTCATTTCTTGGCGTTTAATCTTTTTCCTCATCTGGGTGGAGCCTGGCTTAGCCTTCTGGTGGTTATTTTTAAACAGCATCCTAATGGTGCAACTTCCCGCCGAGTCACAGAGAGAAGATATGTGCTAAGATGCAGCACCATTGGCTTGGCTTAGCACATATCTGAGCGATGTGCCCATGTGTGATGTTGCATCTGAATGCCTTTACCTTCCTTGACTTATATTACTGAGATTGTAAATGTTAATTAAATCCAACAAGCATTTTCCCTGGCATGAAGCCATTTTTTGGCCTGTTTTCCGTCATGATGCACATATGTGACGTGACGTGTGGATGCAGTGTACATGCGTGTCATTCTCTGTCCTGTGCTCTGCGTGTCTCAGCACTTCAAGGTGCTGGTGGAGGAGCTGCATGCCAAGGGCCAGGGGAAGGTGAAGAAGGCCATGAAGGAGTCCTTCCGCATCCTAAATGAGGTCTGTGCCTCTAAAGTCTGTGCCTCTAAAGTCATTAAATCCATAAGCCCGGAGAACCTTTTGGCGTCCCACATAAACTGAATAGAGCACCCTCCCTCGGATCATCCGTTTAGTTTAAAATTGCCGTCACACCGGAGAACTTCAGAGGAAAAATTCACTGCACAATGCCAACGCCGCGTCTCACGGTCTCACAGACTCTGCCTACAGACTGACGACAGGGTTTACACAGCGGGCATTTACTTACCCGTTTATCCAAAACAAGGGTCCGTCTGCGCCACTCACCATCGCTGCCCTGTTACTCTCCCCAGGCGTCCGCCAATGGCAAGGGCAGCTTGTGTAACCAGGCCATTATGCTCATCACTGACGGAGCCATGGAGGACTTCCAGCAGGTGTTTGAGGACTACAACTGGCCAGACCGAAGGGTAAAAAAAGTCAGACTCAACGGACGCCACGGACGCCATGCAAAGACTCAGTATTCCCAAAACTCCACCCACGGTTTAGCTGGAAACAGTCGGCTATGCAATGAGGGACAACGTTATGGGGTTATTCTGAATAGTTACTGAACAAAAGTCTTTAAAAGCGTTTCCATAAAAATACATACAGTTTTTATCAATCCCTCCTTTGTGATACTGCATGTGAATATCTGGGCAAAAGTATCTCTTTAAATAGATTCTCAGTTCCTCTATTAGACTTATTGAGATTATTCTGACGGCCTCTAAAATGAGGCCCATATACTTGTCCTTTCCTGCTGAGCGTGGCGAGTTGTGTTAACGACGTTTGCTTAGCTTTCACACTTGCGTGAACAGCCAAAGACCATGCTGCTAATTAGCATCGATTCTCTCCGTGGTAGATTTTGTGGTACGACAGCGACGCCAGATCAATATCCAACCCCCGTTTTTTTCATTTGTCAGGTTCGCGTCTTCACCTATCTCATTGGCCGAGAGGTGACATTTGCCGACAATGTCAAGTGGATCGCCTGCAACAACAAAGGTGGGTCTGGGTCTCACTGGTGTTCCCTCCAAACCGCTTCTTCTACAAAGTGTGAGAGGAAATAGACTTTTTCAGAGCAAGAACTCATAACCTTGAGATCCGAATGGTAGAAACTTCAGTCCGAAAGGACACACCGACGGAGAGGCACTTTAACTAACTTATCTTCAAAAGATAGTTATTTTTGCTACTGCTACACGTTGTTCTCTCAGTTAAAGAACTGTATGAACCCGTTTAAACTATAATCTCAGTAATGTATTAATCCTGATTATCAGAGATTATGTTACAATATGTTAAAATCTGGTAGTAACAGAGATATGTGCTGCCCTCTACTGGATATTCTGGAGTCGCAATGTTGAATAATTTTGCCTGAGCAGGCATCATTCAGTACTTCCGATTCCTTTTGTGCTTTTCCGTGAAAGGCTGAATTGGGAATTAATTTAAAAAAAAAATTAATGCATTATAATTGGCAACAAAATATGATTTATGCATGGGGGACCAACTCGATATTAATGCCTATGGATTCAGAATGGGATGTCATAAAAGCTCCTGTTGGTGTAATGTGTAGGTGTCCCAATACTTTTGTCCATGTAGTGTATCTCAATTGTAAAACAGCCTGCTTATGTATGTGTGTTGCTGTTTTACGTCACACTTGGCATTTTTTCCCTATGCCGTCCAGGTTATTACACGCACATCTCTACGCTGGCCGATGTACAGGAGAACGTCATGGAATACCTGCACGTTCTGAGTCGACCGATGGTCATAAACCATGACCATGACATCATCTGGACTGAAGCCTACATGGACAGCGTGGTGAGCCCAACCTCTCAGCTCACGCTCAAGGAGTCCCTACACATGGGCATCATTTCATGCTTGTCATTTCATGTTAAACGCACGTCCTGTCTTGCCATTGGCTGATGTCTCACGTACTCTCTCCAGTGTTTGTCATCGCCTGTCGGTTGTCCGATCTTCTCTCATGCATATGCCGAGATTAACACCCTTCCCTTTTGCCAAAGCGACAGTTTAAAGTGTTCTCTCTCTCACGTCTGTTTGTCACTCATCTCCGTTTCACGCCCGTTAACCCCATTGTCTCCCGGTCACCCGTCATCCATGTGCCTCCAGCTCCCCAACACTGCGGAGGTAAACTCAACCCCGGTTTTAAAGCATAGCCCTTCGTGCTCTCAAGTGTACGATGTCTGAATTACTGGAACACTGGAAATGTAGACATGGAATTAATTATACTAGTTCTAGAACATTAGTTACTGTGGAAGATATATGGAGAGCAACGGAAATTAAACATTTGTCTTATGTAAACCTTAACCTAAAGTTTCTAAATCAAATGGTTTCTTCACAAAGGTGTGGAATGTCGAGATGTTAGGAGAAATTACAGATTGTTCCCCTGCATCTATCATTTCATTTTCATAAATTTTATATGAATAGAAGACCGTTTTGTTTTAGAATTGGTAACTGAATAACCAGCCTCGCTTAAACAGTCAAGCCTGTCGTTAGTCATTCCCTTCTGCATGACTCTTCCATCTAACGCCGCCATAATGCAGTTCTCAGACATTTCATGTAAACCAAGCAGAGTAGTTAGTTTTAGAGGAGACTGTGCAGACACGTGTTTATAACAGAAAGGTAAACGGGCTTTGGAAAGTGCATCAGAAAGCCAGCGAGACGCTCACTCACTCTGCACCTCTCCACAGCTGTTCAACACCCAGGCCCAGAGCCTGCTGCTCATGACCACCGTGGCCATGCCGGTGTTCAGCAAGAAGAACGAAACCGTGAGTGTGCCTCTTCGACGCTGGGTTTGAGAATGCGTGGGCCGGGTTGAGGTACCATCCCCTTTGTCTTGTTTTTTTGCTGTGCCCAGCGTTCCCACGGGATCCTTCTGGGCGTGGTGGGGTCCGACGTCCCCCTGAGAGAGCTGATGAAGCTGGCTCCTCGATATAAGGTACTGCGTCCAGGGCACATTCTGTACTGCAAAGCAGGAAAAAACAATGATAATATCACTTATAAATCTCCTGAAAAACCATGACAGACATAGACCATCTGTCCGTCTCTTTCCTAGCTCGGAGTACATGGGTACGCCTTCCTAAGTACCAATAACGGCTACATTCTCTCTCACCCTGACCTCCGACCCCTGGTAAACCAGTCTTCCTTTTACTATTTTTTTCATCTATGCCAGCTGTTCAGAAATATATTTAATCTATTGCCATCCTTGTGTCAGACATGAATACAACTGAAATAGATTAACCTTTTGTATGGAATGCATTTTCCTTTT
Source organism: Hiodon alosoides (assembly GCA_025775065.1). Classification (NCBI taxonomy): domain Eukaryota; kingdom Metazoa; phylum Chordata; class Actinopteri; order Hiodontiformes; family Hiodontidae; genus Hiodon; species Hiodon alosoides. Next base: position 17,076 of record JAOYSI010056880.1, read on the forward strand.
TGCTGCCAGTTTAAATATGCACTTGTACATAATGATGACAATTGTCATTGTTTGTGTGATTTTATTTGACTGTAAAAGGTTTAAATAACCGTGTAGGGAGGTCGATTAAGGATAAATGTTGTTTCGAAATATTTTATCTATGCCTTGGCTATATGAATTTTAGGTCGGTCACTCGTGCCCCCCATCCCCTGTGTATGACCTGTAATGCCCTCCGTGCTCTATGTTTTTTCCTGTAGTGTCCCCCGTCCCCTGTAGTGTCCCCCCGTCCCCTGTAGTCTCCCTCGTCCCCTGTAGTGTCCCCCTGTGCCCTGTGTTTGACCTGTAGTCTCCCCCTGTTCCCTGTAGTATCCCCCATCCTCTGTAGTGTCCCCCTGTGCCCTGTGTTTTCCCTGTAGGGTCCCCCGTGCCCTGTGTTTGACCTGTAGTGTCCCCCCGTGCCCTGTGTTTGACCTGTAGCACCCCGTGCCCTGTAATGTCCCCCTGTGCCCTGTGTTTTCCCTGTAGTGTCCCCCTGTCCCCTGTAGTGTCCCCCCGTGCCCTGCGGTGTCTCCCCGTGCCCTGTAGTGTCCACCTGTGCCCTATGTTTGACCTGTAGTCTCCCCCTTTTCCCTGTGTTTGACCTGTAGTCTCCCCCTGTTCCCTGTGTTTGACCTGTAGTGTTCGTCATGCCCTGTGTTTGACCTGTTGTGTTCGTCATGCCCTGTGTTTGACCTGTTGTGCCCTGCAGTACAAAGAAGGAAAGAAGCTGAAGCCCAAACCCAACTACAACAGTGTGGACTTGTCTGAGGTGGAGTGGGAGGACATAGACGAGATCGTAAGTTGAAGCGGGGGTGAGGGGCAGTTAGGGCAAGGGACCACATCATAATCATCTCTCGATTGGTAACCATGGCAACTGGAGTGACAGAAATCATGAGGTACCAAATGTGATACAGGCAGAAATGACAAACACGATCAAATAATACTGCCAATCACAGGTCAACCCAACAATTACATATTCATGATCATTCCTACGCGTAGTCTCTTTAAACAGGAAAGGGTCCCGTTCTTCTCTTCCTCGTGTTCTCCATTCATTTACGCCAACAAACAAAACAGACTGACTCACATGTATTGGAATAAGGGGGTATGCCACATCTGTTTACCCTGGAGTGCTGATCTGAGTGTATTTAGCAATGATATTGAAATCGTTATTGAAACATATTAAAATCTTTTATATAGATAGGTTCTTCTCAGTGAGTTTCAAACTGCTGAGAAAGACCACACGCCTTTCCCAAGGGGTTGAGTGTTAATGTGTCCGTTGAATGGTGTCCAGACATTTCTGTGTCGTCCTGGTAGAGTTCTCATAGTTATGTATTCACGTGTGCATGTGTGTGTGTGTGTGTGCACGTGTCTGTTCCTGTTTCAGCTCAGGACAGCCATGGTAAAAGGGGAGACAGGCAGCCTGTCCATGGATGTGAGGGCCACAGTGGAGAAAGGGGTGAGTCACTGTCCTGACGGTGTGTGGATAATGTAGCCCCAACATATTTAAAGGAAGTAAAGTGTCGTGGAGCCCCAGTGCCCGGGTGGGACTGATCCTGAAACAGTGGCTTTTTTTCCCCTCGTCTGAGCGGTGTCTGTGAATGAGCAGTGGTTTTTTTAAGGCTTATCGATGGTCACAGTGATAGATTTTTTACATTTTCAGAATTCTAACCCTAATCCAACTTTAACACCACAGTACTGCGTTTGTCTTTTCTTATTTTTCCCCTTACAGAAAAGGGTTCTGTTCCTGACAAACGATTATTTCTACACAACCATTAATGAAACTCCTTTCAGGTATGCCGAAGGATAAAAACCAACAAATGCAATCAAATAAATTCCAAAGCCTTCACTGATATTCCCCTGTTTTAATCATTTATATTTATTACTAATGTTACAGTCCCGTTCCGATGTTTTGCTCTCTAGCTAATAACAGCAGTTCTTGGGGGTGTTACGTCTCAAGAAGAGACAAAGACGACGGGTTTGCCGTAACCGTTAGCTTTACTGATCGATCTCTCTACATCCACTTCATACACACCTGTTTACGTACACTTTACACAGCCATCTTCCGACAAAACAACCAACATCGCTAGTGTTACTAAGGAACTGAACAAACAATATCATGCATCACCAACCAACAGTCCCGTACGGCAGGTTTTTAGGCAGCTTAACAGTGATTAAGTGATTTACGCCTAGAACATCAGATTAGATTATTTTCTGTCCAATTAATGATTTTAACTGAAGAACTAAGAGGTCAGGTAGAAGGAAACCCAGCAGATCCTACCATCCTTAAATGACTGGATCTGCCCACACCTGATCTATAACATTTGCAGATAATGTGTGTTACCTTAACCTTGATGGTTACACTTGCGTGATCCTGGGTCACACGTTGTTGTTGTCGTCTGTCTGCAGTCTGGGCATGGTCCTGACCCAAGGCCACGGAGAGTACATCCTCCAGGGGAACGTTTCCGCAGAGGAGGGTACGTCCGGAGCCCCAGACCCCACACGAGATCACACACTAAGGACATCCACACCCACACACAAGCCGGGCTAAGGACATCCACACCCACACACCGGCCGGGCTAAGGACATCCACACCCACACACCGGCCGGGCTAAGGACATCCACACCCACACACCGGCCGGGCTAAGGA
>JAOYSI010056891.1:0-24590 GCA_025775065.1 Hiodon alosoides
GTTTGTATTATTCATCAGCGGAAAACCCCCCTCGTAATTTAAACTTGCACTACCCCATCCCCCCCCCCCCCCCCCCAAAAAGTTAGCATTTCCCCCCAGAACCAATCTGAATAAATAAGCTTAATTCATAACTACTCTATTACATTTTTTCTTCTCACTTTTCCAAAGAGCTTATAGTGTAGGCCATCACTTTTCTTATTTGGGGCTGTTATAATTGGCCATTTCTGGACAATTTACCCTTTACGGGCTCTTCATATTGGTTTCTCAATCCCGATGATTACTACACTTCTTTTAATTCAGCAAATCACTCTCTAGCATTAAAAGAGCTCTAAATACAAATTGCAATCCAATGAATAGCACCCAAATACAGTCGCCATTTGGCAGAAAAAAACAGTATGCGTTCACAAAGAAAATGAAGAAAATAAAGACAGGAAAAAGAAAAAAAAGAAAATGGAAGTGAACTGGAGCTTTATCTGGCTGTCAGCTACGCTACCTCAGTAAAAAACAGATATACATCGAACAGAGGGACACCCGCTGTGCCTCAAGCGCTCGCCACCACGAGACGGAAAGCCGGCCATTCCCAGGGCCCGTCCCCAGTCCCCCTCACGGGAGATGGTGACCTTGCCTGGTCTGGAACCCTCTGCTCGCTAGGCCTGAAAGGAGCCCTGAGACAGAGGGCCTGAGCGCCGCAACTTTGATGCTAATCCCTCTGCATTGTTCACCATGGCACCCTACCTGGCCCTTGGTACCGACAGCACCATGGCGACAGAAAGCAGGTGGTGAATAGAGCTCCTGCGGGAGACCAGATTCTCCCAGACGAAGTTTAGGCCAGAAAAGCTGCATCCTGTCGCGCTTTTCTTTAGTTTAGTTGGATCACTCCCCCCAACACATATAAAGAGCAAGGGTAAAAAGACTCAATGTAACAGTAGGAGCCTAAATAAATTTACCACATCCGCAAGAAGGAATTGTGCCTGGACATTTAGTTTTTTTTTTAAACAACTCCCCTTCTATTTTACAACAAACTAAGTACCGATATACGGTCGGTTTTTAAATTTTATTGGTTACGTAGGCTAAGTAGTCCTGCAAATTTTATATCCAATCCAGGCAGTATACCGCATTTACTTTTTAACAGAAACATTTTTTTTAAATAATTTTTTTTTTTTTTAATGAGTATTTAACCAAATCATCATTAAAAATACATAGTTTTTAATAGACTAAAAAGCAAATATCTTCGGCAAAAAATGTAAGTTTCTGCTGTGGATGAAAGAGCAATTTTTTCGACAATATTTTCAAACAGGATTTTGTGTGTGATTTTAGGACGTGAAAAAAAAATGACAAAAGAATAACCATGAAAATACAATCATAGTGAGATAATCAAATGCTGACCTGGAAGCTCACCAACTCATATAGTGTCATCACCCATAGTGGAGCCTGGTCTGATATGCAGCCAGGAAGGACGGGCTGAGTGAAACATCTATGCTCAGCAGAAAGATGTCAAGAAGAAGCCTTGTGGATTTGCGTCCTTATTTGACTATATTGTAGCTGTGGGATCTAATTATCAGTAGCAGGTATGACTTTGGGTTGCCTAAGCCCTTGTCCTGCTCCGTAACCTCACTTCATCAGTTCAATGTCAAGAACCACTCATACAGTCTGTCTGTAGACCACTTACACATTCTGTGGACCACACATACAGCCTGTCTGGGGACCACTCATACAGTCTGTCTGGGGACTACACATACAGCCTGTCTGTGGATCACTTACACATTCTGTGGACCACACATACAGCCTGTCTGTGGACCACTCATACAGTCTGTCTGGGGACTACTCATACAGCCTGTCTGTGGATCACTTACACATTCTGTGGACCACACATACAGCCTGTCTGTGGACCACTTTTACAGTCTGTCTGTGGATCACTTACACATTCTGTGGACCACACATACAGCATGTCTGGGGACCACTCATACAGTCTGTCTGTGGACCACTCATACAGCCTGTCTGTAGACCACTTACACATTCTGTGGACTACTCATACAGCCTGTCTGTAGACCATTTACACATTCTGTGGACCACACATACAGCCTGTCTGTGGACCACTCTTATAGTCTGTCTGTGGACCACTTAGTTACTGTGTACTCAAAAGTAAATGCTGCTGGATCCTTTTAGTGCCATAAAAAGGTTTAATAACACTCAGTATATTTACAACCTGTTACTAACTACAGATTTGAGAAATTGCGTTCATATTAGATACCCAAATCAATTCACTACACTTCAGATAAACTTAAATTGTGCGGCTGCCTATGACATCACTCCCCATGAGGTCATTACATGTGAATTAAAGAGGGTTTTTCATTCTCAAAGCCTGGAATTCGATCACCCACATCACCATGCTTCTCCAGCAACATAGCACACCTCTGAAGATTGGAGCCAGGCAGCTGCCTCTTGCTGCTACCCACCACTGATTCAGGGCTCGTTATGTATGACTTTCCAGGGAACGGTAATAATTGTGAAATATCCATGCTACTGGCCGTACATCTGAGTCTGAACAGTGAGAAATCTGTTCTAAGTGCTGTATTCAACATCCTTGGACACACCACTTTAAAACGTGGGTTCGGGTGAAAGTCCAGGCGTTCAGAGTTTTGCACATTTCTGTGCTAACAGGGATGAATAGGTCCTTTGGAGAACCGAATGGTTGTAAACCTTTATTGCTAGGGTACCCTTTCATTTTACAAAAAATTATCAGCATGTTTGATTTCAATCAGATCAGAGAACATTGCCTTTAGATTACCAATTGAAAAGGAAAAAATAAAATATTGGGCTGATAAGGAAGCATATAATTGCATCTGAATGACTCCATTTGATTAATTTCTGTATATTTCTGTTTCAACAAAATATTAGTCAAGATTCACTTGAACCATAAAAAGGAACTCTATGTTTTAACACAAAGCCCAAATGATAAGATGAAATTGCTTTAATAGAAACAAAGAAAAATAAAACTGATTTATCATATAGCATTCTACAGCATTTCAGTGCAAATTATTAAACAAAAACAATCTCAACAACCAGGAAATCTGGATATCCATAAATCTTGTTTTCGTAGTAAAATACTAAATAATAGAAAATGTTGGGGTTTAGATAAATTGCTAATGTATTCTCAATGTACCGAATGTTTGGCTGAGAGTTAAGATGGGCAGACTTACAATAGCTGGAAGCACTAGAATCCCACCTGTACAAGCTTAGCGACAGACACAGGTCCAGTGGCAACAGAGGCACAAATCAACTGAGAAAATAATTCACACACAGGCAGCAAAGGTGAAGAAGAAGAAGAAAGACAGAAAAGAAACAGAAAAAAAAGACAGACCTGCTGCTCGTATCTCTGCTTGAGCTCTTCCAGCTGCCAGGAGAACTCCTTAGCTTGTTTCTCACGGAGTGATTTTGATCTGGTCAGATCGGCCTCCACTTTCGCCATCTACAGAGTCAGCCAAAACAGAACGCAACAACAGTAGCCCCATGTTTAACGTTTTTAATCCGTTCCACAAAGAATACCGCTAACCATAATAACTGTTCATCGAATATGAGAACACATTTTTTAAAGCATTAACCCTCCTGCGTAAGATAAACACGTCCTTAATCAAAGGTCCGTCGAAACCATGGGAACTTATGGGAGGCGAAACGTTAACCTTGTAAAACTGCTGGGGTAGTAGTACCAATACCTCAGCGTAATCCCAGAACCTAGCCTGGCTAATTCGAATATTCTCGTCCACTATTAACCAATTCTGAAACTTCTGAACCAAACTGAGATTTGGAGAAGCACATTTCTGACGCAGTTTAAGTATGACACTGTTTCAACTTCATATGCAACAGTACAGCTACTTTTGGGGAACCCTTCAGGAAAGAAAACTTTACTGTATTCCTTACCAATACTACAATATCAATATATCATTAACTTTGAACTATTCCGATATGTGGAGAAGTAAGCGCTTGGCTAAAGCAGTGTGCTGTTTACAGAAGTTGGAGAGAGCACCAATAAACCAAACTACAAATGAAGTGGTCTAAATGAGAACATTCACTGCTCTCACAAGCTGTGGCAGGAGGCAAGCACACATCGGGGGAGAAGTTCTTACCATCAGGGTTGCAGCTTGGCTACCAGGTGGAAAAGAATAATAATACCTCCGCGGGAGGTTTAGTAAAGTCAGTAAAACGTCTTGGTATGAAAGCGGTATAAGGCCAGAAGATAAGGTCTCTAACATATTATAAAAGCCCTGCTAGACAGGAGATTTTAACTGAAGTGAGGAAGTGCCTGCTGCAGATTATGGGGGGTGGAACATGGAAGTCAGACATTGTTACACAGTGAACATGAGCCAGTCTGTTACTGGATAAAGTCGACAGTAAAGACACCCGATAAAACCTGATTACATTAAAGATGTCGGTAATCACCTGCATGCATCGATTTCACATTCCTAAAAGTGTCCCACTGCTCCTTAATGACCATAATAAAAAGAATTGCCATAACGTTAGCCTAAAGCTTGCCATAAAGTGTCACCTATTTCCTCCTGTCAAAGAGTTAAACTCAACAATTTAAACTGTCATCTGGACTATATCTCTCGGAGCTCCCAAAGGTTAAGTTTTAAATATTTTACTGAGTAAATAATTATCTCTTTTCATCATGTTAAAAAACCTGCTTCGTTTTAAGTGCTACCTTGTCTTCCGTTTATAGGTTTCCGTTTTGCTTGAGGGGAAAAAAAACTTCAAACAAACTGCAATTTTAATAGTGAGAATTTTAGTTGATGATGGCCAAAAATTCCACAACTTGTTGCCTTTTTCTTGTTGAATGTTTAACTGCTTTCCTAGTGACCTAATTCTCATCTCAACCACATCTCGAAACAGACACGAAAGACCGTCAAACCAATCATTTGAATCTCAGATAACGCATTTTATTGAGAAATGGGAATGAGGTTTGGCAGGAAGATTCTGACATAGTTACTCAAAATGTAATACAGAAATTGATATGATACAGATATGCAGACTCCTGTGTGGGGGTGAACTGTCTGTGTTTTTTATGCCAAGATGAACTCTTAGTATTTACCTAAAAAAAACCCAACAACGACAGAACTAAGAGCAACAGGTGCCCACGACTGACCAGTACTGGCCCCGGACCGACCAAGCCACCCTCCAGAAAGAAGTTATTTCTGCCAGGACACTGACCACACCCTTGCACAAAGCAGTAAGCGAGAGCCCATGTTGAGGCCAGCTGCGCGAGGGATGAGCAGAGGGGAAGAATTTCCAAGCGAAAGCGTCGCCGTGGCGTCGCCGGCTTTCAAAGGTGCATCTGCGATCCGGGACGCGTCGTCTTCAGTGGGGAATAAAGGAGCCCCTATTCATCTGCATTGTTTTGGCGCGATCAAAGGCCACTTGTTATTCTGTTCTTGTGGTTACGGGGATCAAATGAGTGTGGGACACTCATCTGTGCTGGGGCTGGGCCGGGGTGGAGGATGGAGCCCTCCGCAACATTGCTCCAGAAATTCCCAGCGGAAACAACAGATAATGAGCGGGGAGGGGTAGAAACGTATATGTCAGAATGTGGATGCACATTCCTGTTCGGTTATGCTCTCACTCTGGTTCATTCGGAAAGAGATGCCTTCCATGATCTCACTGGTAAACAGGAAACCGAGGGGCTCAGCTAGTGGGATGATGAGTGCCGCAGTGGCCATGTGATCCCTGAAAGTCGCGCCGGATGAGAGCGCCAGCCAGATGAATAAATAACAGTGCATGTGATTTTTAAAGCGCACAATATGAAACCCAGCGAGCAGATTTGTCTTACAAATTAGAGATGATTTATTATAGGGACGATCCCATGTGCTGAAGTGGCTTTTCAGCTGGCACTGCAGAGGCACACAACGATTCCCAAAAGCCCAAAATCTTTCTTTCGGTTCATTTTCAAAGCTGTGATCTCTGGGTGACGCAATGTTCCTTGTTACTTACAATAGGAGCTTTGCGATTCAACCGCGCCTTAGAAGCTACATTGAAAGCAGATTCATATTGTTTGGATGGAGAGAGGTTAGCGGGCACGGAGCAATTTGACGTCAATTGTTCCCAAGTGTGGAACATGCACAATCAGATGCAAATAACTGAGAGCAGCAGAATCAATTACATTGATATATATATATTATATATATATATAAATATTACTTATTTATTCAATAAGTAAGCATTATATGGCTGGGCCAATACATGTTTTTACTATAGTGACAATTCAACTCAGCAAACTCTTAAAACATCAACCAAATTCGGTATCTAATTAAAGCGGTTACACACTCGGCGACGCCCCTCTCCTCTTCACCCACCTGCTGCTTCATGTCGGAGTAGGCCTTCTCTGAGCTCAGCTCCACCTGCTTCTTGAACTGCTCCAGGGCACTCTCCGCCTGTTGGGCCTGCTTCTTCTGCACCTCCCAGAGCTGACCGAGCTGCTCCTCTTTCTCCCTGCGACACACGTCCGCTCGGAGGTGACAAGGTTCCAGTGAAACCTTCATTTATCACAGCTCCCCCCCGCCTCCGACTCTACAAATTTCATTGGTAAAACACATTCATTACTCGGTTCTGTACGAAGACACCCGTTGAGCATTATTATTATTGTTATAATAGCTATAGCTAACACCGTGCAAAAACCCCTGAAAACATTTACTCAATTCCTATGTCTTAGACATGACCATTTCGGAAAAATACAAAATACACTTTAGCAAACAAGAAAACACAAAACGGTACGGTTTGAAAAAAATTATGTTTTGATCCAATCTTAATGAATTCATCATGTATATATAATATTTTTATACACAGCAATCCGCAATTTAGTTTTTTTTTTCCGATTCAGCAGTGATTAGACCCAGTTACTGAGTAGACCCAGTCATTTCCAGTGTAAATGACACAGTGAGAAGATCCGCTCCAAATCTGGCAGGCAACTCAATCGTTTATCATTGTCTTCTCATGTCTGGCTTTTTCAAGCAGTTTGTTTTTTTTTGCATCTTTTCATCAACAAAGTCACTTCCCTCCTAAAGCCAAACTTGTGTGTCAGGTAGAAAGACGCCATAACAACAACTTCTACACAACAATCTTTGCACAACTGAATCAAATAATTTAGACAGGGAAAGTCTTCAGCGAGGGGAAACGGAAACCATTTCCAACCTAAAGACAGAAAAAGGCAAATCCAAAGGTTTGAACCGTCACCAACAATTCCCTCACAACTGTTCAATAAGTCTCCAATCAGAAATGCCACAAAATCCTCGCTTAGACGCATGGCGTAACACCCGCTCACGCGAAATCACAAACACACGAGATGGTGAAACTGCAACCGCCCCCCGCTGTTTTGACAGCCAACTCAGGTACCCCACTAAACCCAGCAGGGAAACAGGCCCCTATCTTCAGGGATGCCCTTTTTTATGTGCTCCTAAACAGTAGACACTACTGACAATAACACAAAATGCAGTCAAACAAAATAAAAAAGGGGAGAAGAAAAAGCGGCCGGGTAGTTTCTCTTTATGCCATGTCTTTGTAATTTTGGTCTCTCTTATGTCTCACATCAAAGATTCAGAAACTGTTTTCCCCAATGTTGTGGACTGCGTAATTATTAATCTGCCTCGCAACATGCCTGCCTTCAGGGCATACCCAGACACAAAAGGGCCTTCTCGGGACCTCTGATGTGGAAGAACAAACAAAGAAAAAGAAAAGGCAAGAAAAAAAATATATACAACAAAAATAGCAGGATAACTTTTAAAGCGTGTAAAAAAAAAAAAACAGAGAAAAAAAGGAAACATAATTTCAGAGAAAGACTGCATGCATTTCTCCCAGAACCACTAATCTCCCGTCATTTCTGCTTGTTACCAAGGGCTATTTAAGTCCCTATCTAACACTTCTATAAGACTGAAGGTTTATTTTTGCCCTTGTAATATAGAGATGCAGGATTTCGTCACTACTGCTCAAACTGTTTTTCATCCTGTTAGGTTAGTAGTGCCAAAAGACTACTTTCTGACACAGTGAAAGTTTATGCTCTTGCTTTTCCTAGTGTTCGCATTATTAACATGTAACAATATTTTTTCCAATAAAGCGTACAGTACAATTGGTCCTGTCCCATGCTGCTGTTGTCTAAAAGGGTAGAGCATGGGGATATTCCAAAATGCATCAATTTATAATAAATTGCCTCCCATAAAAACCCCTAAGAAAACACCTAGTTGAAGTGCACGTGATCGCCGTCCTCATTGCTTCTATTAGCTCAGTCAACGACTGGTGCAGCTTGTGGACCTTTTTCCCCATAAAGGCATGGGGTAGATTCATCCCGATTTCCTATCAGAAAGGTCTCCTCTCGGGAACACACACTGATGTCGCTTTGGGGCGACAGGATGCATTATTCAGGGGAATAAAACACCGCAAAGCTAAACTCCGAGCAGCATGGCAGACATTTCTGTCGTCTTTTGATCATGTTTAGTTCCCTTTTGAAGCATTCATGTGGCCTCCTCCTGCAGCCTCTAAATCCTAACTTTTTTTCAACCGCCACTGCCTCGAGTTGTCTTTGAAAAATGCCACTGCCTGTGGATGTGTCTTCTTAATTGTCCCACTTTTAACTCATTACTGTTTTTAAATCGTGTTTTCATTTTGTTTTGCCCATATTTCTGTATTTGCTCGGTATATTTCAGTCTTGACATTAAGAGTCTACGTCTGTATGTGTTGCTTTATGTAATGGCTTGACCTTGTGAAAATCAACAAACGGAATGTTTTCCATCCAGAAATCAGCCGGCATTGACATTGTAATCAATGAGGAGAACGCACCATCACAGCACCACCCTCTGCACTTATATAGCTACACCACACAACGTAATATTCCTAACCTAAACGGAGATGCACAGATTAAGGTTAAGGTTGCGAACAGTGTAAAAGGAAAGGATGTCGGCAGAATGTTTGGCTGCCAATGTGTGTAATGTTGTGAAAACGAGCCGAGAAGCTTTCCGATCCTTCGACCCTAAGAAAGAGCCACCAAGGATCAAAATGTTGGTGAAAAACAGTCGGCCAAAATCATTTCTCTTTTACGTTATTCGCCATCTAACCTGACCCTAACCCCACCATTACAACATTTAGCCTGAGAGTAGTTGGGTGGTCCCATAGTAAGAGGCCTCTGATATTTCTTTCCAAAAAAAGGCCACAACACAAACTTATTTAATGACCGTGTTCCTATCTGGTCTATGACTCGAGTTGGCGGCATGCGCCGTTTGATGTGTGTGCCGTAAGATGAATGTGTGGCGCCGGGCGAAGTGGCAAAAGTGACAGAGGGTACAAGGGGAGCAAAAAGCCGAGCATGTCACCATCAATCAGGGACTGGGTGTGTTGAGAGAGCCGAGGAAGGAGCCAGAGACCGACGGCAAAGGGGGGGGAGTTGGAGCCAAAGGCAAATACCAGCTCTACTGAGGGTAGAAACTTAAAACGGCCTCTGGTCAGGAAAGTGGAAGGAGAACACGCTCAAATTAGAGACGTTCTCAGGATTGAGGAAATCCTCTTTTTCCTAAGGCTACAGTTGACTGTGGCAGAAGGGAGACGGACAGGAGGGGTGTCTGGGATAAGGCAGACAGAGCTTTCTGTCTAGCGTGGGCCAGACAGGAGGGTCTGGTTCAGGGCCAATTTTCCCAACCACCTACACTCTAAACAACTGGGCACCTTGACGCCGAATGAGGAGACTGCAAAACTTTGGCATGTGTTTGTTCCATATAGACGGTGTCAAAAGCAGTCTCAAACATCGTGTTTTTGGGGGCCAAGATCACAAACAGCTGGGGCATCGGTAGTGTATGGTATTTCCTCGAACACTCGTATTCACCCCGACGTTTGCGGGAGTCGCGCGCATGAAGGACAAAGCGCAAGCACATGCAGACCCTGTGCAGCCCGTGATGTAGGCCACGGCACAAAAGAACCGAATGTGAAGTCATACAACTGGAGCATAAAGAAGCCAGACCCAGAGATCAAATGAGATCAAAGGTCCCACAAATAAAAAGCGAATGAAAGGGGAAAAACAAGGATGCAAAACTGAAACGCTCGTTGCTTTTTAAAAGCAAGACTTGTTTTCCTTCTTGGGAGACTCAAAAACAAATTGTCGATGGAGACGCGCTTCAGCTCTAGACCAGAAACACATGTACTCGAAAACAATATGGGTAAAAAAAATAGCGTGGTAGGAAATTTTGGTTGAAACCGCCGAGTGGAAGGGAAATAAATGTAAACAGAATGGCTGCATAAATCAAAGAACAAATCAGGCCTGGCTGCCATGAACACAGCTGCTGTCTCTGTGCATATACGTGCCTTCTTTTGGAACAAAAAAGCCCTCACTGTCCGACGGGCTCCGTCTTCCAAAGCTTCAGAGGCTCTTCACCAATCTCCCGGCCGGAGTAAAAGGAATCGGTTTTGCAGTCCGGCAGCGGAGAATGGAAGGAAGATTATTTTGAGCGACCGTATTGCCGCTCCCCTGCTTTAGACATGACTTTCCTCACCGTTTAGCAGTGGTGAAATTTCATTTTAAAGAAAAGCCTCCGGCGGAATCCGGGACACACTGGCTCAATGGTCTGTACAGACACCGTTAAATCCTCCAGGACTAGCAATGATTCATTTTCTGAAACCTGCCAAGATAACATGGGCACAACTTAAGTGAGATGAAAAACAAACAGGTTTTAAACACTGTTTTTCGTTTTTTACCAAGCGTTTGGGGTAGAGTAAAAAAGGAGGAGGAAAAACCCCCCCCCAGAAATATTGGTTTTCATTAAGCGGTTTCATTAAAGGTAGAAGGTGAAATTTTTATTTAGCTTGTATCCAAGTTCACTGACCGCCAAAGAGGAAACCTTCTGTGACCAAGACAAGCGCGTTCCTTGATCTTTTGACATTGCCGGCCACCGTGCTCGGTGAAAGACGATATGACAACGGACCACCGGGCAAGGAATGCCTGCAAACAGAGCACTTGTGTTACGCAGCCACAGGGTGCTGGGGGCGAATGGGACCCTCACCCCGCAGTTGTTTAAGGGGTTACTTTTTATGTGTCCCAGGTCTCCGTCATAGCCATTACTCTCCATCATGAAGCACAGCAGATGTGGCTCAGTGCTAAAAATGCACACGGGAGCTTAAAGAAGTTTTAAGGAGCTTCTCGTTCTTACATCCATAGTACCAAGCTACCTTATTTAGGCATTTTAAGGAAATGAGTGCAACCGGTTTTAAATTAGGGTGAAATGAGCATTGCAACTAAATGCCAAATACAATATTCCAGCTTTCATCTGAACCCGTTCCGACCAGATGACCATTTTGGTGTATGGCATGTGTTTAGTTATACGTCTACAGTATGTTCCCATCAGTTGAAAGGAGTCATTTACAAAGCGAAGGATCGTATTTTTCTTCTGTTGAGGGACAGATCCCAACAATGATTAATTTATATTTGATGGAAACAAAGCATTTTCACTTGAGGGGCATGAGGAGTGGTTTTCACAATGTTTTGATATCAAGGGGGTTGGCATTGAATGAAAGGGAACATCAGCTACGTTCGTCCGCGTAGCTTCTCTTCAAACGGAGCTGACTATTTAACAGTGCACCCTTTCTTTTGCGCTGAGCAACCACCGCAGTGCACCAGTTACAAATTCAGGCCAATTTAAGGAATGAGTGAAAGAAATGAGAGGCTAGGAGGTAACAGAGCCGGGAGAGATTATAACACTGCAGCGGGGCGATGACTCAAAGGCTATTCCTGCCGGCCTTTATTGGAAGGCTCCAGAAAGGAGCGCAGGGGGCCGCATATTTGTGCGCTGGGCGCCCACTTTGTATTGAGCCTCCTACAGAGAGAGTCAGCGCGGCATGCAGGAAGAGAGGCCGATAGGATGTCTGTAATGCTCTGTGGAAACTGTGACTGCTTTTGATTTAAATGCTTTCAGATGCTCTTTCGGAGGCGCGTAGCAAGAAACAGCTGGTTGATTTTTCCATTGATATGCGAAAACACATGCCTCCTGCTTCCCTTAAAGCAATCTGGACAGGGTAAGTCCGTCCAAAGAGTCAGACAACAGGCCCCTCTATGCCCTGTATTTGATTTTAGTTCCTATTTAAAAAAAAGTTCCCTAAAGTACGCATAAACGTAAAAATGTGCAGCCATGCCCATGCATAGGCTTACCAATTAAATGTTTTTCATTTTAATATTTTACCCATCTTAACAAACGTAAGATGCAAAAATACTCTTTCAATAAATAAAAATAGAAAAAACATTTCTAGAAAAAAGTAGAAAAAATATTTTGAATTAAATTCACCCACTTAAAACAAATATATAAGTTTAGCAAATGGAGGTCGCATTCTCCACGTGGTCGTGAATGTGAAAATTGACAAACGCAAACAAGTGGCCAAACCACGTCCTAAATAACTGCAACAAAAAATTTTTTCACCTTTAATTTAATTTTTATTTAGAAAAAACTGCACCACCAGTAACATCAAAAGGTACTCAACGATGAAAGGGACTACATAACATTTAAGGTTTTGCGCAAATGAGAAAAAGAAAGATTAAAAAAAGCAATAGAGATGGCTAGAATGATGGAGATTACAACCGAAGATTCAGTGTTCCAGCTTCTGGTCATCAGAACAGCTCACTGACAAGGAGGCGTGGAGTGGCACTGTTACTGTTGTTTTTCAAAGATTCTTTAATGATCTGATTCCATACAATTTACAAAAAACAAGCAAGTTTAAAAATGCCATTTTCTCTTATTTTAATTTTGGCCATTTTACCGTTTTACAGCCTACGCGATTTGTCGACCACTTTTCCTTCCCTTTTCCTTCAATGTCATCCTTAGAAAAGAGCACAGATACTGTACAATACGGTATGAGTCACAGAGAAACAAGACTGCTGATTCAGCTGTGTGAGCTCTAATTTTTTAATAGTGTGGTTTCGTGTTGCACTGCACGAGCTTGCCATTATTTTAATCACATCTGCCTGGCAAAATACTTACAATCGCAAATCAAAAAATCCAAACATGCAGAGTGTTGGCTGGCTCATTCTGAATTCTGAATAATAATCCTGACAAAACGCCGACGCCGTTCAATCTGAACTTTGGTTCCATAATAAACGTCCGCCATTTAGTTACAAGCAAAAGATATAAAATTCAAGTTTTTTTATAGAAAAAAGGTACACCCAAGAAACACAGGTGAACAACTAAAGACTCTCTAGTTCTGGAATCTTAATGAGGGTCCAGAAAATAAGCCCACCAACAAATGCACAGAAAGGGACCACCATGAGTCATTTTATTCAGCCATTAGCCCAGGTGTTCTTTATGACCAGTGTTAACTGAGTTCTGCCTTAAACAGGATTTCAGCATGAATGAAAATCACTTAACTACACAGTAAGGAGGGTGTCTTGGTCCGTGGCGGGGGATAACTGGACAGTTCTGGCGAGCATTGAGTAAAGAAAGAGGCTGATTATGTAGACAAGAGGCAACTTGTAATCTCTCAATATGAGATATGCTGGGCATTTTAATATTTTTACATAGCACTCCAGATCTCCTTCAGAATAACATCAGACAGTGGCATTGAATTTATGAAAAGCATCACATTTAATCAGGGCTTCTTGATGTGCCGAGGGAATTATCAGGGTCCCATTATTCAACCCCCCCACCTGCAGACAGTCTGGTGGACTGTGGGGAGAGATAAGGCGGCTTCAAAAGCGTATCAGCTCATTGATTTCCACACCAAACAAGCCATTCAAATGAAAAGGTCATACTGTAAGCAACAGTCAAAATGGGCTCTTTGTTTCAGACCTAACAGGCTGAATGAATGGCTGCTAGGGAGGCTGTCCTAGCGTAGAGTTTGCCCTCCTGTTTCAACAACCATGCAAATAAAAAGGTAAAAAAGGTTAGGCCCAATTAATCTTTCTGTAGAATGTTTAATTGCTACCCAGTTTAATTTCTTGCCTTTTAAACATCCCTGTTGGGCTGCTGCGATGCACAGGGAAGCAGTGACATAGGCATGGCACTTCTGGATGAGAATGGTTTTGATAAAGACATGGGTAAGGAGGGCTGGAGAACTCTGTACAAGCAGCCGGATTCTGGGCCGAAAAGGAAATGCCAATGCCCTGAAACGTCCTCAGCGGAGGGCCTTTCAGTCTCGTTTACCCCCGTGAGTCAAAACCCATCCTCAAGCCTTACAAACAGAGATGGCAAAGGGGTGGGAACCAAGGTCACACCCGCACAAAAACAGCGACCGCAGGTTCAAAAAAAAAAAGGTCCTGAATAGAGGGGCTGTGTGCAGCAGACAAAACAACGGCTAACATTCCAAATCAATACGTTGTTTGTAGGAAATTTCTACATCTTCCTGTCCAGTCCTAATCCTCATGTCTTACCAGTCAGGCAATATTCCCTCAGTTAGCATCATGAGTCAGCATCATAGATGATTATCCCCTTCTAAGTTTTTTTTTTAGATGATGATTCACATCACAAAATTTAATTACATGTCTTGTGCAAAGCTTCACAGGACTAAAATTGTAAGATTTTATTACATTGCTTCTGTGGTCTACCTGTTACGCGTGATTATCAGGCAGGCAGGGCTTGGTACAACAAAAACTATTGCACTGGGATAGAAAAAGGGAAACCGAATTAGGGAGGAAAGAAACCTATCATCTGTGATCCCTTTAGTGCTACAAGATTGGACTAGACCAACACTGCAGTAATCCTTTCCTTCCCTCTGGGACCGTTTTCCTGATGGAGCCCTAAACCTATAGGAGCTAAATAAGGTGCTTTGCGTGCAATTGCGCGGAACACATTCGGATTTAATAAGGTGCCCCTTAATTTGTATATGACCTGTTAATGCACCAATGCATGCTATTCATTATTACAAGGATTCCTGAAACTTAAGACATAAAAGTTTCACATTTCAAACAGAAATTCAAATAAGCAGCAATGCATTGTAAAAAAAAATATTGTATATTTATTTGACACCAGGTACAACAAGGTGCAGTAGCAGAACAACCGTTTTTCTAACCTAATCATCCACACAGAGTGCCAGCTTTGTTTGTCAAGCTCAACATGGACACTGTTGGACTTATCCAGTGTAATTGAGACCGATTAATGTAAAAGAGAGACAAACTTAACCATTTGAAGGACAAAACTAAAACTCAACTCATTTCAGCCCGCCCAAAGAATGGGCCTCACAGCTGAATTTATTTTTTTATTATTAAACTACCTACCAAGCATAGAAGTAACTGTTACTTAGTGTTGGCTGATTTTACATCATGTCTTCTAGCAGATATAGCAGTTTTCTTCCAATCCTTTCAGAACCTAACAATTTCTATACCATAATCTAAATTCTTGGGGCTCTGAAGGTATCTATGTGAACAGTCTATTGCCCATGAACCAAATATATGAACCAAATGAAGGAATATATGTGATAGAATTCTCATGACTTGGAAAGAAACATTCTTAATACTAACAGCAACACAAACAGATTTTTTGGAGTTAATAAAGGTGACTTCCAAACAATTGTATGCACAAAGCTTTTAATACGCAATTACCTAAACATGCGATAGACGACCAAAGAGCACTCAAAAATTAAACAATGAGCAGTGAAATGAAGTAATGGGTTAATCCTTCAGTGATTATATTTTACTGCAGTGATCTATTACAAGCAAAGCTGCAAAAACTCACCTAAGGGCATCTTCTAGCTTGCTGATCTTCTTCCTGGACTCAGTTCTCTCTCTCTCCACCTCATTCTGCAAGGAGCGCACCTGCCCAGGAGCACGGAAACAGGGCATGATAGAGCAGCAACAAGGCACAATAAAGTGCAACAGGGCATGATAGAGCAGCAACAAGGCACAATAAAGCGCAACAGGGCATGATAGAGCAGCAACAAGGCACAATAAAGCGCAACAGGGCATGATAGAGCAGCAACAGGGCAAGTCAGAGCAGCAACAGGGCATGATAGAGCGGCAACGGGGCAAGTCAGAGCGGCAACGGGGCACGATAGAGCAGCAACAGGGCAAGTCAGAGCGGCAACGGGGCACGTCAGAGCGGCAACGGGGCACGTCAGAGCGGCAACGGGGCACGACAGAGCGGCAACGGGGCACGACAGAGCGGCAACGGGGCACGACAGAGCGGCAGAAGGGAACAATAGCAGAGAAACTTGACCTCGTCGGCCAAGTTTGTCAATCGGTCTCTCCAAAAAAATAACTTGCAGCTTCCGACATTATGCGTTTCTCCCAGATGAGCCCATCCTTACCTTGAACTCCAGCCTATGTCTCAACATACCGACGACACGCCAGGTGCACTCAGCTTTAACAGAGAGGGGGGAAGCATAGGGCCTGAGGGTGTGTTTGCCCTCCTCCACAGATGTGCACAACAGCCCCCTTTATGAGTTAATTGCCACAGTGGGAGTCGGCTGCTGGTTCAGACCAGATGTTCGCCCGCCTCTTAAACACGGGTGCTCAGGCCGTGACGTGATTCAGGGGATTAGGGCCACTTAATTACGCCGTTACTTCCCCCTTTTCAAAAGATGTTCGCCGCTTAGAACCAGCTTCATGACATTCCGCGCACAGGCAAAACATATCCTACTCACCATTCTTTTCATTTAACTACAAACTCCAGGTAACTCAGGCACCTGTTTAGTTTCAGCGGAGTGGGTCGTATCTGTTAAATCACAGCTCTGGGAACCCAGTCATATATTACAGGCACTAGAGTTGCAAAGGGGCGAAAAGTAAAGTTTCTAACGGAAATTACAGCTTCGGAATTTGGGGAATTTTTTTCGAATTTTGGCTGTCATATTTCTTATTTTTGGTCGGGCCATTGCAGTGGTTTGGGTCCAACGTATCTATGTATCAGCTGTATTGGCATGCCATATCTCCTTACATGTACTGCCAAAGCATTTCTAAACGTGCACAAAGAAAAACAAACAATAGTTCAGGGAACTACAAAAAACGAATAAGCAGAAAAATATAAGATGTTTGTATACGGAATATACATCTGCTATATATAGTGACCTGTAATATTACAACACATTTTTTTTTTTTTTACACAAATGCATTTCTTAATTTTCTGCCTACTTCTGCTCTGCTAATCACCTGCAGGGCTGCGAGACAATTACCAAGGTGACAATAACAAGGATTTTTTTGTTACATTATATTTTTTCTATAGGGTTCAGATGTTTGGTTAAGGGTAAAGATTAAGAAATCATTTATGGGTTTAAATCATACCTTTGTCTCACTGACATGCTGAAGGTCTGACCTCTCTTGTTGAAATTTGCTTTCTTGGTCCTGGAAATCAATGGCAAAATCAGATTTTTAAGCAAAAAATTTAAATAAAATAAAAATAAAACTGCAGGAGAGTCTTTTGTTTGTCATGGGTTACATGCTGAAAATTAATTTGAATATGCTCCATTTTATAATTGTGAGGACTTGTTTCACTACTGCAACATTTATGGATGTCCGTCAATGCAATCGGTGTGACCACCCCAACCTTCAAAGCAGTTCCGGAATCACAGAACAACTGTATACACTTCTAACTAGGTGAGGTCTGAAGTCTTACCCTGAGCTGTTTCTGACGCTGGTGTTCGCTGTCCTGTAGCTGCTGTCTGAGCAGGGAAATGGACTGTTCCATGTCCACAATCACATCTGAGGCCTGGAAGCAAATTAAATTTCTGTGCGTTTGTTCATAAAAGTCTAAACATTCCTTAAAAAGGTTATGGGTGGTTGTTTCTGTGCTTTCAAACCAATGCAACCATTTTGGGTGCAATATGAAAACAGGACATTTACTTTGGGAACAAAAATGTTTTTATTTGTATTAGGACTGACGTATAATGGGAGAATTCTTTATTTTTAGTGGCTTGAAATGGTATAAGATGATAATTGCTAGTGACATTTTGAGAAAATTCCTTTGATGCCGCTTGCAGATAACGTATCTAATTGCTTGCCGTTGTAGTAATTTAGTAGTTATGTACCCCCTGTGTTTTAAAATAAGCACATGGCCCAAGTGGGGAAGCCATGTGGTGTAGGTATTTGCTCTGCGACAAAATTGCACCCTCGAGCAAAGCACCAGCATTACCCCAGGTAAATATCCAGCAGCGCAGGTGGATGGAACAGCAAGCTACGCATGACGCTTTGGGTTTGTCTGCTAAGCGACAAAATAATAATAAATAACAAGGTGCTGCACATCTAAAATTGCGCTGAACACACATCAACTTGTCCATGACATAAAGTAGAACAGCTCACATAACCAATTAAACTGCCAAGGGATTTTCAGTGTCAGATTTCCTGCCAAATTTCAAACAATTTTCGTGCCTTTCTCATTTCCGTCTTGCATGCACCATGTAAGGTAATTCAGACCTTGGATTCGGCCGAATGATTTGGGACGCCCCGTTACCTTGGCGGCGGAGAGGGAGTGCTCCTGCTGGAAGTGACTCATGTCCTTTTCATGCTGGGTTCTCATCTTCCGCACAGCCTGTTCATGCAGCTGACTCAGCTGATCCTTCTCTTTGGCCAAGGAGACGCTCCTTCGACACAGTAACAGAACCATGCTCACGTCCCACTTTCACGTTCGCAAAGGTGAACATTCTCCCCACAGTTCGCAACCAACATCCTTACTAGAACAAACCACTGGATTATTGCATTAATGCAACTTTCATTTGGTAACCTGTTGTATTGAAAAAGTACATCTTCCTTACAATCCTGTAAGGAATAATACTTAGTTGAGGAGATTTCACACAGGCTGTTTACTTTAGGAAAATTGATAGATCAGAGAAGAGATATAGACCTGCGGTTGGCCTCCTGCAGCTCAGTGCTAATGGAAGCGATCTGGATTTCAAGCTCGGCCTTCTCCTGGGTGACTTTCTGCCGCAGCAGGTTACCGTTCTCCACCTCCACAGACAGCTGCTTCACGCGCGCCTCCAGCTCCTTCACCATCTTCTCCTGGTGGGCCAACAAATACAATCAGACAAATAGCTCTGCCGCTGTCCTAATCAAGTACATGTTTTTTAAGGTTACCCATTTCAGTAGATTAAGGAGAAATTCAAGAGAAGGGTCAAGTTAACCTTATCAATTTGAAGTCTCGATGCCGTCAGGAATATTAATCTAAAATATTCTAATATCCACTCTCTAAGAGCAAAGAGCATTCAAATTGCAGGATCACAACCTAAGGTCTGACACAGTTACTGAAAAATCCATTGCCACCCTCTAAACAGAAAACAACAATAACTGGGAACGGATGTTATGTCAATAATGTACTTCACTGTAAAAGTAAACGCAGTCCACTTTAATTTCATGAAAACCTGGGAATGAGTAACCGCGAGAGGAGCACAGAGAGCTTGTGCAAAATTTTGAAAATATTCCCTTGAGAAGGGCTCCACAAACATGTTCCACTGCTATGTGCCACGGACCAAAAAAGCCAATTCCAGTCTCCAGCAGCGTTCAGAGGCCTCCTACACAAGCTCTCAAGATTGTATCTGATTGTTATTTTTTAAGTCGCCTTTGATGTTGCAATGAGCCTTTTGTTCTACACACAATGTAAATGCCTAAGAAAACTCTTGGTCCCAAATGAACCTAACCATACAATAACCATCATAGAGTTTCTGTTCTTGAAAGAACTCTATTCTGACGATTTTCTTTTGGAACTCTTTATTTAGATTTATGGGCAAATGCCTTCAGACACTGCCAATGCTTTGAAAAGCAACTGCAGATTGAGCCCTATGAGCTGGAGCGCACCGATTCGAATTCAGCTCACGTTCTTTGCCGATTGTGACCAGGAGAGCACAGTGGCAGCGCACAGTTGGCAGAACGCTGTCTGGGGTGGGGTGGTTTAAATCGGCAGGGCTTCTCTGGGATTGTTGCTAACCAGCATCTCATAACGGCTTCCTGGGCACCTGGAGTCTGGTATTACCATTGAGAGGGTCGCTCGAAGGCAACTAGGTTCGGAAGAGACTAAGAGAGGATTGTACTTCCTCACACTTCCTGCCAGTGGTGGTGGGAGTCGTAGTGACTAGCCAAGACGAATTATCACAGCTACCACTTCCAAATTGAATAGAAAAATGGGGGAAAATAATAGGTGATTCTAAATTTATATAGAATAAATAAATAAATAACAAAAAGCGACTGAAAAGAGAAACAAAAACTGAAAAGGGAAAAAAAATCGTAAAATCGTGAGGTAACTTTTCCTGCTGCACCCTTGATTAATAATATATTAATGCATTTTTATGTACAAATATATACTTTTTAAAAATACCGTTACCGCAGCGTGTGCTGACACATCTCTGGAGCCCAAAAATGAAATCACGACTCATGAACACCTAGGAATAATTAAGGCATGCTAAAATAAATAAAATCTAAATTAATCATAGTGTTATTACCTAACGGAACCAGTTTCAAGAAATTCAATGCAGTTTCAAGAAATAGGAACAATACTGTGATTGATCTGTTGTTAGAGGTGTTGTGACCTCTTATATATATATGCAATGTAGATAAACTTAGTTTACAAAAAAGTACAGCCTAAATTGGGAGAATGTTCTTCAGAAGACAATTCAAACCCAGTTCAAACCCATTGAAATTGTTTCTGAAATGTCAAAAAATTTAATGAAAAATATAATCCCTCGCCTTTGCAGTTTCTGTATTAGACACATATGGACAAAAGAACTGCCAGAACTGGAAAACAGAACTGTAAAGCCCACCCGCCCCGCACCCAAATTAAAGGCAACCTTCAGCTCAGATCTGAAACGTAACTTCGGCACGCTCCTTCCACTGTTGGCAGCCTGTTGCACAATAACCATCAAAGTCCCTGGAGGAGAGATAAAAAAGGCTCCCCGCTCTTATCTCCCAAGGCCACTATCACAGCCGGCTGCCAGCAAACACGGCGACGTGTCCCATGGGGGTAGCCTGCCCAGGACGTGCTCTGCTCCACGTACCTGGGGACAATGCCCACGCCGTACAGGAGCCTGCACCCAGCTGAGAGCTGGAGACAGACCGAGGTAGTCTTTGCCCCCCTAATCTGCTTGATTGGTATTCCTATCACGGGACAGATTTTATGGGCTGACTTGGTGAAAGGGTCTATAAAGAAATACATGATGAAAGGTGCTCTCTTTATGGACGGTTTTCTCCTTTAAATATGCCTTTTTATCAATAGCTACTTTAGCTGGACATGCTAAAAACAAATTAGGAGGAGCTAATACTAAATGCTTGAAACAGCATTTTAGGTTTCATCAATGCTCATTGCTGACATCATGTTCATTTATTTCACATTGGACCGAATAATTCCAGTAATTTCTAATCAATTTTCTTTTTTTTCGTTAAACCCTGTTCTACTTTAATGAACGACTAAAATGAACAGAAAGCAATTGGAAATGATTAAACTATCTGAACATTTAGATGATTTACAAAAGAGGAAGCCGTTAACTTTTTACTCAATGAGAAATGCATTGTAGCAAGTCAGACCTCACGTCAAGCTAAAAAGGCCGCCACTCATCCCATTATAAAATCGCTACAACTGCTCTTTTTTTTTCCACCCCCGTCAATCAAGGTCCAGCGTGGACTGGAGGACAATAATGAAAGGGAAAAGATAAATGTTTCAACATGAACATATCAAGCCCTGGTCAGGATACCAGAACAAACCACTCCACTTTAACCCACATACTGACAACCTCAAACTTTATTAAGAGCGAATCTGGTTGTGTGTCTGAGAGTGGGGCGGGTCAGACTAAACTAACAGCAGCGGAAAAGAAAGGGAGCCTGATTTTCAGAGACACAAGCCCCTTTCATCTCTCGCCGACCCTCAGAATGCACCTTGTCCTGCGGGAGCCAGCTGTTTTTGATGGTTTTTAAATTCAGTCCCGCTGACAGACCGCGGGCCGCTCACCTCTGTACGTCAACTTATCTGTGACAGGCGCTGAATGCTAATTTACAAGACGCCACGTTGGTATATTACGTTTCGAATCGCCCCCCCCCTCCCTCTTTCTTTTCTTCTGGCCCCATCTCCACTTTAACCCTCTGCACAGCTATTTACCATCCAAAGCTCCCACGTCTGGGTCACCCCAGTTAAATGACACAGGCCTCTCTTTGGGCTGTGGAGTTAACACATCGACCAAAGCACACCAATCTTTAATGCCTTGAGAGGAGGGTAATGGTCCACTTCTCAATCACCTGATGGCAAGAGTACTGGTTTTACGTGTACTACATGCAAGGACAACCTAGGAATAATAGACACATATCCAATAGAAACCATGGGAACTCATTCCGTAGATATACAAATAAGACATCCGAGGGAAACTAGAATGACACTTTATTAAAAAAATATGTTTTCTGGTGCACAGCCTGTTCGTTTCAAACACAGAGAAAAAAATGTAGAAAGGTTTTATGTAAAAAAAGATTACAGCAAGAGAGGATTCTTGTGATACACCATTAATGCCATTTTTTTCAGAATAGATCAACTATGTCCTAGCACAAAATCCCTGGGTTTCTGTAGGAATATACTTAGTTTTTGCCTATTATCTACTTCAATAAGGTACGTCCAGCCGTTTGTTTGTGAGAGTCTGATGTCATGTTATCATCACAATCAAAAGATTTCCCATCCATCAAACTATCAATGGCCAGACAAAAATCCTTCAAGTCTCTTACTTTCTTCCACAAACGCTCTCTCCCTTATAGACTTGATTGCTCTTCATCTCTCTGAACCAATTGGCCCACTTCACTCTACTTTCAACTGTGAACCGTCTATACCATAATCAAAAGAGGGTAAAAAACAAACAGAAAAAAAAATGTTTCTTCTTCAAACATTCATGTAGACAGCTGTAGAGAGGGGAAGTAAATAGCTACTGCGGCCAGTAATCCTCACAATTCCATTGTTATGATATAGATTACGAAGTGGGGTTCCCTAGTGGCTCAGTTGTTGGGCACTTGGCTGAGTGCAGACTGAGCCCTATGATTCAGATGTGCTGCTTTGCATCCAGATCGTTGGGTTTTTATCATAACCATGGTTCCCTCCCTTAAATACAACTGAGCTATCTCTAATGGGTAATTTCCCTGCAGGAGCCGAGAATTTTTAGCACTTACGCCAAATCTCGTGAGAGCGTGTCTCACGTTGAACATCCCTGATCTTGGTTGGTAGTACGTTTGGCAGGTCGCTCAAAAGAAAACTGGGTTTGGAAGAGCCCAGACGTACTTACTCACTCCCCGCACGTGTCGTGGTTCTGAGTCGCAGAGACTCATGCCGACATGCTCGGGTGGGAGAAAATTACAAGAAATAACGAGCCATTCCAACTGGGGAAAACAAACTGTTTTGCTGAGTCATTTCAGCTTTCCTTGGCTTTTAATCTGGAAATGCTATCGATTGCTACTTTAAGAACAAAAACTCAATTGAGAAAAAAATTATTTCTATAACATAAATTTATTTTTGTATTTTTTTAAAGAGCTGTTCTATAACTGATAAGCACATAAGAGTCATAGGGGACAATAAGAGGGCCTAGAATAGGTTCTCATGATATTTTTTCTGTTGACTGAAGCCTTCAGTGTGTTTGCAGATGCTGCTTCTTTTGAACTCACTGTGGCGTGCGTCTGTGCGGCGTACTCCGACTCCATCTTGGCCAGGCGCAGGTTGGTGTCCTCCAACAGCTCCTGGATGTTCTCCGTATGCTTCTTCTGCAGCTCAAACTTCTCCTGCTCCATCTCCGTCACCGCCGCGTGCAGCTGGGAGGAATGGGAGGAATCCACTTCAGGTACCCAATGAAAACACTCCCTCTCGCTAACCTATTACTCCTTATGAGTGACTCCTGCTGTTCCTCCCCATTCTTTTTGTGAAGTTTGAGTGATATGAAATTCATGCATGTGGTAGTGAGTACATATATTATAACTAACAAAGTCGTTTTCTTTGTTTATGGGGAGAAATTACTAAATTAATATCTGACAAATTTAGAATTTTGAAAATAAGCAGTACTCGAAAAAGATGCATTCTACAGGTGATGCCCTCGAGCTAGGCTTATTTCACAGATGGTTAGGGTTAATCTGCGAGTTGTGCCACTTGAAAAATTGACCTTCCACAGTTACTTTTTCTCTGAAGAAGCTTCAGGATAAATTCCCCCGAAATACAGTGAACACCTGCATTTACCTTTTTTTCACATTCGTTTCTCAAGGAGTCAACGCTTTGGTCGGAAAGCTTCTTCAACTCGCCGATCTGCTTTTCTTTGCTCTCACGGATAACCTGCGACTCTCGCAACAGGCTTTGAACTGTGTGCGAAAAACACAGCCGACAAACAGGATAGCGTCATGCTACCAGAGCTTGAGTCTGGTCACAGTGACAAAAAACATGGAAATTATCGTCTAATCTTGGACAGCCCACTGACAGCATAGAAGCTGCAGTATGTTCACCACCTTCCAAACAACCACCAGCCTCTCACTTTTTTTCTCCAACTTGCGGATGGTCTCCTCAGAGCCCTTCTGCTTGTTTCTGTACATGGTCTTCAACTCTTCGATTTCGCTGTTCTTCCTATCCAGAATCTGGAGGGGGGGGGGGGGGGTGAAAAACAATTAAACTTTTAAAAAAAAAAAAATTACCCCCATAAAAATAAATAACGAAAAACCAAACTAATAAAAACAA
>JAOYSI010056912.1:3870-21048 GCA_025775065.1 Hiodon alosoides
GGCTGAGGTCAGTGCTGGCTGAGGTCAGTGCTGGTTGAAAAGAGGTTCGTTGTATTCCTTTGTTTACAGTTTTATTTATTCCTCACTAGTGCAGTGGTAATGGGGAGTGAGAAACTTAAAGCGTTCCCTGTTTGTGATTACTCTTGGCCATGCGCTCCTATTTACTGGTGGTCTTTGTCCAAAAGGATTTAGTCTTAGACTCGTGGAATGAAAATGAACATTTCTGCTTCTCAAACCCTCAGTTGTCATAAATCAATGACTTTATTTATTCACTTGTACATAAGAAGCAGTGAAGCAACAGAACAATAAAAACATACTGACTGGCAACCCTGCAGGACCAGGATGAAACAACACAGAGGCACCTGTTTGGGTTGTCAAGGTTACAAGCCAGGAGGGTTTGCATCATTCTTAAGGGCTGGCTACACTTACCTTTTGAATAAA
Source organism: Hiodon alosoides (assembly GCA_025775065.1). Lineage (NCBI taxonomy): Eukaryota > Metazoa > Chordata > Actinopteri > Hiodontiformes > Hiodontidae > Hiodon > Hiodon alosoides. Next base: position 4,312 of record JAOYSI010056912.1, read on the forward strand.
TAATGACTGAAATTTTTTACTTAAAAATAGGCACTGAATCTTGCTGCCAATTTCCCCCCATGGCAGTTGTGCTAACCCTAATCTGATGTGGCACCCTGACAGGTGCGGGAGGACAAGCCAGGATGATCATGGTCTTTGTTTTAGGAAAAGCCTTTCAGACCTGTGCATCGCGTGACGAGACCCACCGCGGCTCCCTCTCACCCTGACCTGCCAGGGCCCTTTAAAACGGGGGGGGGGGGCGTGTCTGCCTCCATCAGAAAAAACATGACCGCCCCTTGCATCCCGCTGCCCACCATGTTAGCGACGCCAAGCGAGGCCTCTGTGCGTCGACTGATTGTGAGAGAGTGCGGCTGTCAGATTGTGTCACCGATCGCTGCGGTCCAGGCAGAGATGGGGGTACGTAGGAGCCCGGGAATAGTTCTGCCAGCTTTGTTCCGACCCGGGGGACCGACCCATTCACCGTCCTTCAGGTCGGTTATTCCCGATGCAAAAGTGCTCAATGATCATTGGTTAGATCGGACCTAATGCCGCTGTCGCTCTCCAGGGTAGCAGACAGCAGACGTTTCAACCGTGATGATGGAACATATTTGTCTCTTAATTTTTCAGATCCATAGAATCATCTATGGATGGGATTTATTTCCTGAATCTTTGTTTTTTACTGGAATCGGGAATGACTTGGGACTATCTGAGCAGGTGCAGGTTCATCTCACCCTCTGAAAAGCTCGAAAGGAGAGCGATGTGCTAAGGTAACGTTTGTTTGTTGGCTGGGCGTGTGAACTTTGGAAGCTCAACTGCCCAGAGATCTTTTGTGTGCACAGTAGCTGGGATCAGTGCCTTTTATTTTAGTGCTGAGACTAAGGCATCCCAATCTACTTTGCTCCTATTTCCTCTTATGCATTTTTCATGTCGGTTATGAAGATCCAATCAGGAATCAAAGAACACCTCAATTATATCTGCTGAGATTTCAAGATGAAAGCGCGTCCTTGGTCTGTCAGTTTACGCCCGTTTTTCTAACGAACAGATGTGTATTTACTTAAAGTCTGTACAACTGTTCAGTCGACATTAGTTTAGTTTTTAATTTTTTAGCAGATAAGAGATAAGCTACACAATGTTTTTTTTAATATAGCTTATGTATTGAAACAGCCAGAGTTAAGTACCCTCTTGAGGGGTACAGCAACACCAATTGGATCACCTTCAGGTTCTGGAAATGTAACTGGTACACACCACATGACTGCCAGGTGTGTTAAAATGACCACCCCTCATAATATGGCGCTTGTTTATTTCTGTGTAATGTAACTATATCCGCCTCCATAGCCGTGGATGATGTGTTGGCATATTGTGCTGGTGTTTTCTGGTCCAAATTGTGGGATTTCAGCCATTTCAGTGAAGCCTTAGCTGTATCAATGGGTAAGTTTATATTTATATATATATATATATTGCTAAAAGACCTTGTTTGCCATGGATTGCTGCATATCAATACTGGAATGCACCATGGGTGCCCGTTTTCTTCTGCGTTTCAGTTGTAGCTAAATCCAATTGGGGGAATTTGTTGAGCAGGAAGCTCTAACCTCTGAATCTGTAAATCCCTCAGCTGCAATCAACCCAAGTTTGTTTTTTTGTTTTTTTCAGGTGTGACGCCCTGAAAACGTCCGTGTCTGCTACCACAGAGCGTTGAGTAAGAGGACCTCCGGCGTCAAAGGGACGCTTTACCGTACTTCCACCGGAGGAAGTAGCGCGTAGCTCCAAGTCTTGGGGAAGTGACTGAAACCAAGCCAGTTGACGCCAATGGAAAAAAAAAATCCCTCAAAACCCCGATGTCAGTTGAATAGAGAATAGAGCCAAGAGAACCAGAAAGCGCCCCTCCCCCAAAGGTTGCAGATTCTGTCAGCTGCAGGGCTGGAAGGAGACAGGAAACTTCCCCACTAACAGGCTTTTATTGAAGTGGTTTCCTCTTTACTTCCTCAAAGAGGCTGCCTTGATGAGGCTTGAAGATCAATAAACAGCTGAGCAGCCAAATGGCCAGTTTCTAATGAGTAAAAAATGAATCTTTTTATAGTTGACATTATGGAGATTTTAAAAGGTGTTTTTAGTGTCTAAGCTGCTCTAATTTTCGGAATTTCATGGGGAATAATTTGGTAGCGCTTTTCATGTTTCTGTTCAAGAGTTAATGGTACGGCTCTCAGTATGCCTGTTGCAACACTGTCAAATTACGTCTAAAATTCTGAGACTAACGAGGCAGGTTTATAACTATATGTGTTGTCTAATTGCACCGTTTGAGAGAGCAAGAGCAGGAATTAAAGATGGAAGAGAGAGAGAGAGAGAGATGGCTTATGAAAGGGATGCGTGCCAATGTATGGTAACATCTGAAATGCGAACTATAAGGAGTGCGTTTCTAATTTGTTGAAATGTGATGCAATAAATAAATGTCACTTTCACAAGGCAAGGAGAGAGAGGATGATGCATGCATTGATTCCTCGGGCGAGAAGACCCAAAGGAAGCCAGTGGTTAACCAGGATCTTTTGGACCCGTCCCAGGGAGACCAACTTCCTTCTTGTGTTCCTTGTCTTCGCAGGTGATTTGCAAGTGTGAGAGGGTCCTTCCTGTCCCTCTGCCTCTCTAATGGGCATCGGTGTTGTTTTAAACATGAAATCGCAGTCCCTGGCGAGAGGAATCAATGTAGCTCATTAGCTCCTTCTCTAATAACGTGCCTCTTCCCTACACTCCGGTTCCAGGCCAATTCACTGTGTCCGATACGGGATGCGAAGAGGTTATGAAATATCGAACCCTGGGACGTTGCGCTGGCCACCAATTACCCCGTGAAAAATGGCCTGGGTGGAGTGACATTGCCTGGTTGGTGTCATACGCATATCAAGACACCTACCGTGGCTTGTAAAAATTAATTGTCCTGGTCTCATTCTGGATTACAGGATTAGGGGCAAAGGAGAATCCTCCTGTGCAGGTTTGCAATCTTTTACTGGGGGCTGGGGTTATTTCTTAGCCTCTAAATTCTGTGCTGATAGCCTGTCATTTGTGCATATCTATTAAAATGTCCTACTTCAGGACACTGTTGGCTCTTCTGGAATGACCTATTTGAGTCCTACTTGAGGTAGCACCTTGCAGAAAATTTTTCCCACCCCTACCCCAAGTCCCTAACCCATTGTAAGATAACAAACATGCAATAATTCATATTACAGGCTTTGCAATGAAGCTTGAGTATTACCAATAATGCCACCTGGTTGATTGAAATTCTATTTGAAATTAATTTTCTTTTCGGTCAGTCCTGCCCTCATGCATTGACGCACATTGAGGTCTACCCTCCCCATAATGACACTGGACTGGCTCACACGATGAATTAACCTCTGATTGGTTGGGTGATATTAAAAAGATGGGAAAACATGCCTTTAGATCCATTGAGTACTGAAATGCAATATGCAGCCCCACATGAATGATTATTGCCTTTCCGTGCAGGGTAAGTCACGAATCATCTGTGCTAGTGAGGGGGGCACGGTGGCTCAACAGGTTTTCCTGCGTTCATGTGGGGTTCCTCCAGGTTCTCCCACTTCCAACCTGGAAAAAAATAACTTACCATTTTAAGCCTAAGCCTTAAGTTTTGTTCCTGTGTTAACAAAACACCTTGACCCTCTGGACAAATGGACTGCCCAGGAACCACTACTTGGACAACAAAATGTGATTAAGTGTCTCCTCCTACTCCCTCCCGCCTGTCTCTCACTCTAGAAATCGCCTATCGAGGTCTTTAAAGAATACCTGATCCTCGTCTCCCTTCTTTTGTGTCTTCCCCTATCCCTGTTTGGACTCCTAACTCTTTTACCTTTTGAGTTCTTGTTCTTTACTGTCACACTCTGTGGCAGCCCTTGGGTTCGATCCTTCTCATGGGTCCCCACTGTGGAGAACCATTCAGGTCTCTCGCCACCTCCACTCCATCGGTGCCGAGTGCCACGTTGACCTTCTCGTGAACTCCTGTCACTCTCAGCACCAGGTCAGTGAGCGTCAGGCTGCTTTGTCCGACCAAACCAGCGAGACTGTGGCAAGAGAAATGTTTGTGTGAGCGAGAAAAACAAAACCTGCTGTCTGTTTGCGGAAGACAAGCTATATCAAGACTGAATGGAGAGCAACGTTGCTTAAATTTGTGAGCCCCATAGACTTAAATCGTGTTAAACTTACTTCTGAGGAACTACGAGAGGAATAAACGAGGTCACAGTCACTCGGGCGAGAACTGAGAGAAGGAGAAAGTTAGCTATGAGAAGTTTTTCAGTGTCTGTTCTATAAGGCTGCCTGTGAGGTTTTGAGAGAAATAGAAAGGCCTTTCCCTTGGCTCACATGACTTTCCCTTCATTTGTATAATTTTATTAACCACGCTGGCTAATAACTTGTCACTCTAATCAATACGGTTTTAAATTAGGGTGGCTAGCATACAGCTACGTTTATGGATGCGCTTAACGTTAAGTTATATCCTCACTCAGAGTACTAAAAACTAGAGTTTGAGAGGAAAAGTTTATTAACATTAAAAAAATCGATATCAAATCAACTGATAAGAAGAGAAAGAAAACAGTCATAAAAAGTAGATTGCATTTACAACAAAATTGAATATAGAATCAAACCCGCAACTTATGCAGTATTTATTTTTCTGCCCCTATTTATAGTAATTACAAGAATAAGATGATTTCACCAGTGCATGTATTCCTATTATGAATCATTCTTTCAGTATTGTCAATCATTCTTTAATTAGCCCTGGCCACCTTTAGTTTGCACCATCTGAAATGTTTATGCTGTGCATAAACAACACTTGTATGTTCCATATCTATTGTGCAAGACCAATTTTCTCTCTTTCCTTAATTAAATATAAGGCTGAGATGCATAATACATTTCAATCAACAAATAAATCAAATTGTTATTATACATCCTTAGCAATAGAATTTTTTCAGAGTGTTTCTCCAGAGGGTATAATAAAACTAAAAAAGTCAATCAGGGGGAAAAAAAAAGTGAATTATTCCCTCACCCCAGAGGCAGTGGAGAGAACTCCAGGAATATAGCATTGCAGGACACACACAAAGAACAAAACCGAATAATAAGGTAACCAATGAAGAGCTGAGTTGATTGGTTAGAAGCCTCCGCACATGAATCCTTCTCTATGGTTACGCCAGTATTTATAGAGGTTCAACCATCTACTTTTCTCTTTGGCTGTGGATTAGTGATAGTGTTTTAGTACTCACTGTTCAAACTAAATAGACCGCAAAGCTAACAGACAAAGATAAAATGCTAAAGTCGACACGATTAATTATCCTTTAACAGTCCTGGGGAAATTAATATAACTTGCTGTTGTATTTTTGTGGCATTTAAAAAAAGGGTTTTTACTTTTAAGACTAGAAAGACGCAACTATACTGACCTCACGGCAATCTGTTGGATCTCAACGACATCCACCTGGAAGACACAGCTTTGCTACCTATTCTGCCTTCTTTGCACAATGTTGACCCTTGAACTTTCTTGTTCTCGCATATAAACTGCTGCATTTAATGCCATCTACACGACAGTCGACTGGTGTAAACTTTCCCCACTGTTTCTCAAACTGAACCGCATTTTATTGTAAAATGAATGGCAACTGGTTTGGACTTTATTACGACTTTAGGAGTATTTCCATTTGTTTTACGTGTTTCTATCTAGCACTTACTTAATTTGTTTTACTTTGTTCTGCCATAAAAACTTTTATGCGGTGATGTTCAATAATTTACCCTGGATGAAGGCGCCTTCCAAATAAAAAAGGAGTTGTGTATTTAAATTTGGTAAAATACGCCGCCTAGTGGCGAGTAGCGAAAGTTTTGAAAAGTCTTCAAGCAGTCTGAGCGACATTGAGGAAGACTTATCGAGAGAGGTGTGAGGAGGGAGGGAGAGAGAGAAGAGTAGGAGGGTTGCAGAGAAATTGTGATTTTTCTTTCCTTTCCAGTCCTCCTTCTTATTTAATTGGTCCTCGGGGAGCCGGGGCGAGTCCTCGGTAGGCTGGACCCGATTGCAGCTGGATTGCTTTAATTGGCTGTCTCGAATCGGCGGAATCAAACCAGCAAATATTCGACTAAAAAAACAACAACTATTAAATTAATAATTTAAAAAAATAAAAAAATAAAAAAAACTATCCCTGTCCCCGCCCTCTCTCACTCGGTCAGTCTCACGCATACAACTCATGTGGTAAGTGCAAGGCACGCTTACATGAGTTTAGAGCGTGAGCGCGTCCGGCTGAGTTGCGCGGAGGAGCTGAGGAACGACACGGGCTTTCGAGCAACCTGTTCTGCGAGAAGCGCATCCTTGCCTTTCTCTTTTCACGGACTATAACGCACTCCGTTTTCCTCAGTCTGCGCACACACACATAGGCAGACCAAATTGCGGAAAGACGGACCGGACACGACAGTGGTTTTTAGTAAACGGGATTCTCGATTTTTAAAACCGATTGCAGAGTTCCGTAACTTGCTCTAATTTAGACAATGTTTGGCCCGTCTTAAAAAAAAAAGAAGACATAATGTAAAACTATTCATCCTGTCATTTGACATTAGTTCCCCTGAAGAAACGGAAGAGGAGAAGAAGGGGCTTTGCTGTTCTGTGGGCGGCGCTTTTGTGGAATTAAGAAGCGGCAGCACTAAAGCTCTTCGGCGGCTCAGCCCTTTAAAAGTTCTAAGGTGCTCTTGAACGGATACGGACGTGGTGGATTATTAAAATAGCGTGTTTTTTTTTATGGACATCCATTTACCATCAACCGGGTGTCGAAAGCAACTGCTACCAAGACAGGACAAATAAGGATACCGAAGTTGTTGTGTTGTCGTGCAGTGTTGTTTCTGAGGGTGGTCTTTCGAAGGAATAACCCGGCTCCACCGTTACAGCGAGAGGCGCGAGGAAACGGGCTACCGCGGTCTGAATCGACTTGAAGGGAGGTGTCCCGCTGCACACCTCAGAGCAAGGTACACTGATTTACACCAATAAATCATCCTTATTTTATAGGTTTAGGTTTAAATGTTCTTAATCGGAAATAAAAAGTCAGAGTGACGTTTTTGTAAAATACAAAACAGTGTATTAGCTACAGAAACTGATGCTAGCACACGGAGGTGGACTGGGCGAGGATATAGTTACGGTAAAAAAAATGTCAAACTTCAGCTAAGAATGAATAATCCAATGTAAATTTATGACACGTCAAGCTTCACTGTATTTCAACTATGTTGACATGCAGGGTCCTCCAGAAAGGAAGTAAAATCCTATTAAATCGCGTACTGCCAGTGGCGACCAGGGCTTCGTTCAGCAGAGCCGTGGACCGGCGGTCACGGCGTTTAAAATCACCATTTGCTTCATACCATTGGAACATAAAGTGCTTTTTTAAATTTTACATTTGGATGAGAAAAGTTAAGTTTGTGGAATCAATAACGAAAGCTTGGTACGTCTGGGAAGTAACCGCGCAAAGGTCACGGCATATTCTGGAGAGAGGTTTGCCACGCGCCGTGAGCCCATACTCATCCTAAAGTATGCCTATTTAGTAAAGATATATTGCGTTGTTTGATGTTCTATCGAGACCAACGCAAAGCTGATCTAACCAGTTAATGACAATTTAATTGAACAACAAAATTGAATGAAAGCCGTCACAGAAACGCAGTTCTTCATTAGTGGTTGATATATTTTGATGGATTTCCATTTGTATAAAAATGTATTATAATTTAGGGTACAATAAGGCAATTAATGTATGTTCTGATAATTTGATCCAATTTTCTTAAATTGCATGTTTGCATATTACGAAGTATTATTTTTTTAATTCACCAAACGGTATAGAGAAGAAGTTAATACATGATCAAGAGTACTGGAATTCGGCGTTACATTATTTACCTCAATACACATTGACATCTCCTAGACATTTCTTAATGAGGATTACTCAAATTTAACCGCCATGCCCTTATATGTCCATCATCAATGCCATTAACAAACCGCAATTACTTAAAATCCAGTCAGTCCTGCAAGCAGGGCGACTAAATTGTTCTATAATCTTTTGATAATCCAAGGTTTCCAAATGAATTGTATCCATTTGAGATTGTTGGCCTGCGGGATTAAATCAATGAATGAAATTTGAGTATACAATAAATTATAATTCACTGCTTAATCTTCGGGAGGGAGGAAAGCATTACTTCCAGTCGGAGTAAATATCTCTTTAAAGCTCATGCACACATTTTCCCTGGATGTTCCTGTCTGCAAGTGCCGCCGCGGTAGCAAACCGAGACACGGCGCACGTCCTACGGTGCGCTTCTTTCCGGTCTCCAATACCTTTGATTGTAAACGTCCACCTGACATTAATGAAGATTGAGAACGACTCTTTTGCTGGTTCTTTTTGCAGGTTATGAGGGATCTGAGCTGAAGATGGAGCTGTTCTGGATTTTATTATTTTCTGTCATTCAGCCGTACGCGAGAGGACAAGGAGTTTACGGTAAGGCATTTAAGAAATTCCCCGAAGTTACAATATATCGCCGCTAATGAGATTTTTTTTATTGCAATAAATCGGACTATTCCTTGCTGTGAATATTTAATATTATAAAGGCGATGCAGGCATTAATTTAGCCCGATGTTTATAATTGACGTTCACCATACGTTATAATTGAACCTTGTGCGCTTTTTTAACTAGAGGGTGGGTTACATTTTTTAAACGCTTTGTCTTGACAAAACGCTATCCTTTTAAAGTTATATGAATAATCAACATGACGTATATTAAAAATCAGTGTCTAGCAAACTTAATATACCTACTAATCATTACTGCTATTAATCCTGCTAAAACTGTTCTATTAATAGTCATATTAAGATCAATAATGTTGACGAATTCAAAAAAACATTCGTTTGCGCTTTACTTCTAGACGCGTGCGCTGGTGTCGCTCCCGTATCCGCGAGATAAAGTTTGATTAAAAAAACGACCGCCTTTAAGTTAGTATTTCAGTGTGAGAAAATGTGCATCTCTTAATTCTTCAATTTATTCTCTCTTGTAGCATCCATTAAACCAGATAAGACGAGGCTCGCGGCGAATTTGGTGCTACGTCATTAACCTTTTGAAACCTTCATCTCTATTGCATTTTACCACTCTATCTAATTAAACTAAGCAACAAAGTAACGCAGCTAACTTTCCACCAAATAGCCGTATTTAATAGAATGTGGCTACCAAAGCGCGTACTTGTCTTACAAATAAATACATTTCCTCGAGCCTTTTAACCAGTAGGGCCCACTAATATTAAACAAAAAATAGAAATTTCTAGTAAATGCTTTAATTTATTGACGAAATCATTTATATGACCTTAATATTTAAAAGAAACGCTCAATTAAAAATTTAAAGAGCAACAAATTAAGTCTCGAAGTCTCCGTCTATTCATATTGAGTATTTGATTGGGTAGGTATGCGTCTTTCATTCCAAATCGCCTTTTTGCCGCAAAAAATATGTTACGTTGCGGTGAACGGAGATTGTAGGATTACTTTCCGAATATGGTGAAACTCGAGCGGTAATCTCCCGTGCCAGACTAAGACTATCGTTTAAGGATCAGATCTACACACTACAGTGGTGTTCGAGTCGACTGTTCTTGCACACGTACGCGATTTTGAGCCCGCTCAATCTGCGATGCGTCACATTTCCGTGTCGGCACTGGCGAGGTCCGTGTTGTGACGCGCTGCTTTGCCCACCACAGCGAGACTCGACCTCTGGTCACCGGTGCCAAAGGAAAGAAATGACCCTTCACTAACGTGGGTAACGTGGGTGACATCGCTAACGTGGGTAATGTCATGGTCATCACTGGGCGTTCCATTCCTTTGACGGACTCCCTGTGATTGATAAGCATCCCGCTACCCCTGATTTGAGATGCTTATGGTGCTAGAAGTCTCATGTGAACCGTTCGGCCAAGGACAACATTGTTCTTGGCAAGGAGCATTATTACTTGACAAGCACAAGATTGGCAAAGCGATATTTTCCTAATTTCCAAATGGTGAAAAGAACACACAAGTGAGCCCTCCCCGTTTGTAATAAACGTTTGCTCTGCCACGCTACAGTGCACAGACCGGGCAGTGCCACAGAGTTGGCAGGGTGACGTTGAGGGATGGGCACTTGTGTGTGTGTGTGTGTGTGTGCTTTTTCCAAACTGTAGGAATTTGTGTGCGGGGAGTTGCCGGTGTCCCTGGCTGGTGTAGTACTCAACGCTGTTTAATGTGATACCCCTTTCTTTTCCACGGTCCGCTTGCGCGCATTCCCGGGCTGGGTCGGCCGGCCGACGGGACATTTGGTGTGGGATGGCCGCTGAAATAACTGAAAGTCCATGATGTTAACGGTAATGACGGTAGTCCGTGAGGATGAGGGCAGCCTGCATTGTCCTCTTCATTATCTTCTGAAATGAGAAATCGGAGAGAGAAACGTGCCAATTAGATGCAGAGATGTGTAAAACTAATAAGCTAGGCAGTGAGAGCTGAACTGTTACTTCTATCAGACCGATGGCGGTAACTTACAAAAAAAAAAACTCTGCACCTTTTGTTTGTCTCCGTTTTACTTCTCTTGTCACCAAGTTTATTCTGAACGCTGAATATTGCCCTTTTTAAATAAGCATTTATAATTTATATGTGGCTGTGAGGTAGAAGAGTGAAGCTGCCTGAGTCACTAATGAAAATCTCCTGTGCACCCCCCCATCCCGGTTAACACACATGCTGTATTTACACACCAGGACGGTTTTAATATACTTTATTGTCTCGCTAAATTAAATAGGTTTGAATGTGTGCACCGGCACCGTTGACGCTAACCTCCGTGGAAGGCGCACTGCTGCACGCTTCTGCTTCACAGAAGATAAGTTTAAAGTGAGCTTCTTTTGCCTGATGTAGGCCTGACCAGGAGAAAACCACAACGCTGCAGCCGTTCTGGGAAAGGCGTTTTCCCACGGCACACAGGCGTTACCCAGATAAACCGTTAACCGAGGGGTTCAGCTTCGGTTTATCGGCTTGCTAAGCTGTTAAGAAATTCCTACACTCAAACGACCAGGCACAAAATGCTTGTGATTGCTTTGTAATGAAAACCACCCCGTATAATTGGCTCTGCATTATTCTCATAAATTGTTGACTAACCTTTTTGTCCTTATTTTGTTTTTAATTAATGTCCATTATAATTTAATTAACTGGGGCTGACAGTTCCAAAGAACAGGGGAAAAATTGAGCTGGAGTGCATCGTAAAGAATTGGGCAGCATGCTCATACATTTTAGCGCTCACCTCCAGATGTTTACTTTAAACCAAGAAGGAAACCGTTTCCACTGTTAATTCTACCATCCCGAGTAAATGGAGTGATTTTTCATGTTTCTTCAGGTGAATGGGGTTTGCTGTCCACAATTGATTGCCCCCTTCCAGAAGCAGCAACAACAATTATTTTTATTTTAGGGCCGAAATAAACTGTAATGTAATGTCCATTTCAGTCTTCAAATGGCTCAGTCAGGTATCGTTAGACCTCACAACGGTGGGGCGCTGAAGACTTGAGGGTCGCAGAGCTGGATGAACTGTAAAAAGGGCTGCCTGTGAGAGAGCCCATTCCCCAACTTGCGCCGGGAAATTAAATGGCATATTACCGGTGACACCTTTTTAGGGACGCCTGGTTGTTATCGGGGGGGTTTATTGCCCTCTGTCTGTCACTTTGTCTTCTGTTCACGCCCCTCTGCCCCACCAGGCTCTCCCTTACTGTTACTGCCTGTCTCTCTCTCTCCATCTCTATCTTTCTTTCTCTCCATCTCTCTCTTTCTCCATCTCTAGCTTTCTTTCTCTCTCCATCTCTCTCTCTCTTTCTCCATCTCTAGCTTTCTCTCTCTCTCTCTCTCTTTCTTTCTTGTGATCTCTCTCTTTCACCTGAACGATTCCTTTCCGTCGGGTCTGCAATGGTGTCGTACAGCTGTGTAAAGGCATATCAAAATCCCATTAACCCATAGGTCAGAGTGAAAGGATTCACTTGACCGCAGTTTATTTTGGTGGGCTGCGCAGGGCTTAGGGTTGCGGGCGAAACAACGTCCGCTGAGAATTCACAGGGCACATTTATTTTATTTATTTATTTATTTTAGCTGGCTGCTCCAAATCACCTCTCGTGTTGTTAAGGGAACTGGAAAGGGGGAGAAGTTGCAAGTGAAAGCGGGCAGCGAGATTCTGAGGGGTGGGGGTGGCAGTATTCGAGAGGAGCTCAACTTCAATTTTTACACCACGTCATACTTCACAGATGAAGGGGGGGAAAAAAAAAACTACAAAAAAAATGTCAGGAACATACTGCAGAAGAAAGAGAGACACTTGGAAAACAAACGCAGGCTTCAGATGCTAGCAATCAAAAGTTTCTTCATCATTCAGATCATTCCAAGTCCAAAGGGCAAAATAACAAAGAGCTCTCTGTGTGAACAGTTGGTGTGTTATGACTTATACATGAGGGTGGCTGAGCGGCCCGCGTAAGGAGCTGTGAGAACATGGGGGATATCAGAGGGCCCCTCGCTCTCCGACCGGTCCCGCTCGCGCTCCCCCAGGTTCTGCGCCGCCTCTGGGGTGGCTCCCGATTGGCTGCTTGCTCGCCCTGGCGGGGTCGCGGTGCTGTTGGAGCTGCTTAAAAGACGGAGCGAGCCCTGCTGCTCACTCATGCCTTATTCAGGAGCACGTGGGAATGGTCCCGGGCCGGACTGGACCGAACGGCTGAGCACACCAGCCGCGATTGGTTGTGGTAGGAGGGCGCCCCACTGCAGAATGACCTGTAACCCCACCCATCCAAAGTACCAGGGACGTCGTTTTTTTAAATCCAGCCTTATTTTACCCTCACTTTACCTCATTTGGTCTAGAACTGATTTTTTTTAAATCCTAAGGGGGCATATTACATATCGGGTGCAGACTTTTATTATGAATGTCAGCTTAACAAATGGTAGCGCTAATAGTTTTGAAGTCCGTTTGAATGATTTTGAGCAATTTTTGTTCTGATTTTTGTAAAGTGATTTAGTTGAGTCATTCATAAGTTTTTGCAATTTTGAAGAGAACAGTTGGAGTATTGTTTCCTACTTGTTTTTGATCATTTGGTACTTCTGTGTCAATTAATGGTTTGTGTTTGCATAGTTTTAGACTCTAACTTTAAAGCTTTAGACAGAAGTTAGACAGTAAAATAACCCAATAGTTATCTTCATGGCATGATCACTTTGGCGAAATGTGGATAGTTTCTATTGATTGTGTTTGTGTCTGTTCAAAATCTATTTTACTGAGACAGCATTGCGTTTGGTACAAGCCAAAAGATACTTCAGAGTGGGCAGCTGAACAGTATTTCAGTTGACTGGACAGGCATGCATCAGCTCTTAATTCACCCTGACCATTACTGACCAGACCGAGTTGAAAATATTGCTCTGAAAGTTCCCCCGGAGACTACTCATCCTATTGGACGAAATGGTCAGCTTTGCGCAAACGCTCGGAGTTCAATAAGAATCACTGTGAAAGACTAATTGAGAAGGACCATCAAACGATTCTCTCTGCCTCACGCGGTGCTCGCTGCAGGGACTCTGAGTTTGCTAGAGTGTAAGTGTGTTTCCTCTACCATTAAGTAGCGCGGAGGGTAGCCCCAGAGGTGGACCATGTTTACAGGTGTCAGGCATTTACCCTGGCACGTGGTGTGGAGCCCCTGTTCCTTCCAGGGCTGTACAGAAACTCGGAACAGCGCTGGACCTCGCGGGCTCTCATTCCGAAGAATGGCCAGGGTGTTAGGCCTCCTTGGTTCTCCAGAGGCTGCTGCTGCTGCTGCTGCTGCTGATGTATCTGAAGCCTGGAATCCGCTGCTGCAGAGAAAAACATGTCTGCGCACAATCACAAATGCATTGCTTATCCTGGTTTATAAAATGGGAGGAGTCAGGAACTAAGATGATATATATACACAGTATGTCAAAAAGGCAGCCCACCATCTGCTAATATCACTAATCTGTCTCTCTCTTACCGTAACCCCACCCTGTGCCTTTAATAAATTCCCTGTCCAGCCCTCTACCTTGGGAGAGTGGGCACATACTCGGTGAAGCTCCACTGTCCGTTGTGAATGGTCGCTCCACTGACTTTTGTGCCGGAGACTTCAGGGTGTGAAGGGTGGGTATCCCCTCTTTTCTCTCCTCCTTCCCCTGCCACTCTCTCTCTCTCTCTCTCTCTCTCTCCCTCTCTCCGTTACTCGCTTACTGCTCACTGCAGTGTAAACACAACATGTTCTGAAGGCATCTGAATTATTGATGGCCCACCCCCCCTTCATCACTCCACTGCAGAACTGGGGCGCCGGTGGGTGGGTGGCGTGTAGGGGGTGGTAGGGACACATGCGTCTGAGCGGTGGGGTTGGCAAACTTCTCGCTTCAGACCGAAACGCCTGGCTCCCCGGTCCGTGCGCGGAGGTCAAGCTCTTCTCACAGATCTGAGAGCAGTGTAGCCAGCGTTCTCCCAATGGATATGGAGCGGTAGAAAGGTTGTGCTGGGCGTTGCAGCTGGCTTCGGTTTGGGGACGGCAGACGGACGGTAGGGCCAAGAACATACTCGTGCCTTTGAATTCACTGCATTAGGCATTAGTCCGGACCACATCTGGACATCTTAATGTCATTCCTGGGCACAATGCTGCATGGTAACTTTAACACTTAAAACCACTCCAGAAATGACCGTAGGGTAGGTGAGTACCTGTCTGAACAGGTCACCTCTCAGTCCCCATTTGGGTTATTCTGGAAGGGGTTGTTTATACATTCGGATATTCTATATTAGCCCTGGCTTGATGCGTGCCGGGTCTCCTGGAGAACCATCATGAGATTTTTGAAAAACCGATAAAAATCTTCCCGTAGTCTTGAACTCGGAAATCTCATCGTAAATTAGTGCAGTACGGAGCTTCCTGCATATAAACCCATTTGCATGCGAAACAGATGCCGTACTTTGGTCTTTAAGACCCAACATTTAGAACAGAACTGCAACAGTTTGGAAGAGCCACGTGTTCTGGGAAATACCCCATTCATGGCATATGCAGTTTCTATAGCTGTGACCTGCCTCAACGCTGTGTGTTGATCACCTGAACACACTCGCTTGTGTTATGTTATGCACCAAGGTTTGACCATCAGACATCTCGGAGGTTAACCTGCAGGTTGTACTCTTCGACAGCACCTGCTGGAACACAGACCTAATTAAGAGGCACATGCATTTTTTTTGGGAGGCGATATTCTTACAAGCTCCCCGATTGGCATTTCACAGGAGATTTGCGTCCACTGGCACCTGACTAATATTTTGAACTGCAATTGTAACTTGAGAGCCCGATCCACACTTTTGATTCTTTAGAACTGGGCTTTTGGGGGACTGAAGTAGTGCATTAAAACATTTAGTTTTGGCTGTCAGTGTAAGGGGTCAGTGCGGCGTAAAGGCTGTGAACCAGTCTTGTTTTAGTTCACCCATTCACTTGCAAAGTCATCGCTTGACACACTGACTTCAAATTCAACATTTTCAATGCCAGTTGTTGATTTTAATAAAACATTTGATAAAAATCAGTGATGCAGAGGCAACTGGCACATTAACCTTCTGTGATTTTTTTCAAATCTAGTTAAGTCAGTAGTTTATGTGGCAAGTTGGTAAGTTCCAGGTGACTCTCACAAGTAAAGGTAGCTCGAGGGACATTGCCCACATTTCTCCTGGATCGCAGTATAGGCCCAAACTCCAGCCTGGGGAACTAAAGTCCCGGCCAACTGCTGAAACAGGGAGGCCATTCAGAACAGACGTGTTTATACTGACCAGAGATCAGCTGGAAAGCAAAGTGCGTAGCTTGTCACCAGGAAGACCTGACTACATACGTTTCCGGGTGTGGCGTGTTAGCCACAGCTAATCCAAATGTAGCGTGCTACCCAGATACACAGCGTCTTGCACATGCACGCACGCACGCTCGCGCGCGCGCGCACACACAAACCCACACGTTTGAGTAGATTCGGTGTCGCACAATAGAACCGTGCGCCATAAATCAAACGGCATGACACTTCCTGACATATAGTTAGTTAGTGGCACTCTGCTCTGAGGGACGGCCGTAAGAATCCCACAGCAGGGAAACTTGACCCACTTAGGGAGCGGACCATGCAGGCTGGGAGGGGGAAACCATACATTCTCAATATCTCAAAGGTAACAAGCTGTAAATCAAGCGCTCGCCGCCCTCTCCAAACACTCGATATCGCTGTTTTTATTCCACATTCCGTCCTTTTCCCGTTGGCTTTTGTGGCTTACAGTGACCGAGGCTCATTAATATTCTTTGGTTCTCACATTGATCAAAAGTTGCCAGCGGACCCCAAGTCTTCCACCCTTATTAAGCGGTGATTGTAAGATGGTGTCTGGGGAAGAACTGCATCCGATCTGAAACCTTCTCAGGAAAGGGCTCTTCTGGGGGGAAGGAAGGAAATCAAAGTTTGAGATGTCCTCCTTGCGTTGACTGTACCTTGTGTTGACTCCTTCTCGTGTCGACTGTACCTCCTATTGGCTCCTCCTCGTGTTGACTGTACCTCCTATTGGCTCCTCCTTGCGTTGACTGTACCTCCTATTGGCTCCTCCTTGCGTTGACTGTACCTCGTGTTGGCTCCTCCACGTGTTGACTGTACCTTGTGTTGACTCCTCCTCGTGTCGACTGTACCTCCTATTGGCTCCTCCACGTGTTGACTGTACCTTGTGTTGACTCCTCCTCGTGTCGACTGTACCTCCTATTGGCTCCTCC
>JAOYSI010056923.1:1874-14188 GCA_025775065.1 Hiodon alosoides
TTTCAGCTTTCCTCTGATGTAGCAGGACTGATACCCAACTCGTATTTTCAGCTTTCCTCTGATGTAGCAGGACTGATACCCAACTCGTATTTTCAGCTTTCCTCTGATGTAGCAGGACTGATCCCCAACTCATATTTTCAGTGGGGAATCTCATCTGGCTCAGTTTGAATGTTTCCATACAAAACCACGTAATACTGCAATGGTTCTTCACATACTGACCTTTGTATCCATAAAGCAAGTAGATCATAGATAGCTCAACATATTCAACCTGAGGAACGAAACTTCCACTGCTAAAACAGAGCCGCATTTAAACAACATGTCTGGAGGAGAAGGAACGAGAGGCTTTCAGAAGGTCTGTAAATAGTAATGAAGGATAAGAGGATAGGGGTGATGGAAAAACAGAGAGAGAAAAAGCAAGTGAGAGAGGGAAAGAGAGTGTGTTAGAGTGTGTAAGAGAGAGTGTGAGAGAGAGAGTGTGTGAGAGAGAGAGATGTTCTCCCCTTCACGACAGTAACCGCTCTTAATGTGATTCGGTTTTTTTTCCATGGTCCTTTGAAATGCATTATGCCATGACATTCTCTGGCTGCCGCCTTCACTGTGATGTTCAGACTGTTAGGTGCAAGAGGGAAGGAAAACCACACACAGAGTTAAATCCAGGAGGAAATGAAAAGGAACATTGGACTTTTATCTCATGGCATTGGAATAAAGGTTATTAAATCATTCGGGGAATTGAAGCACTGTAAACATTTTGTCATTAACAAAGGCAACAAACGTTTCATGAATAGTGTCTTTTATGCAGAGTTATAGGCATTAACATATGGTGCTTAACTGCACTAGAAAGCATTTTGTCAGTGTCACTGTATTAAGTATTTACTTTGCTTCCTCACAAAGTATTTGTTCAAATGTATTTTTCACAAAAATGTAAATTGATACCACACTGCATAGCCCTAAAAATTGCCATATTTACAAATACTTGCCCCCCCTACACACGCGCACGCGCACACGTGCATGCACGCACGCACACACACACACACAGACAGACAGACAGACACACACCAAACCAGGTTGATGCATCCCTCAGAATCGTTGCGTCAATTATCAATTTTCCTAATGGTGAGCTCTTTATTTTTCCTTTGAGTGCTTCTTTCTTATCGGCTTCAAAGCAAGCCAGCATGTGGCAAAAACACCCTTTGAGGGAAAAAAAAAATCTTTGTTAAAAAAAAAAAAAAAAAAAACTCCTTTTCCAAATGAATGATATTGGTCTCCAGCTGACTCTCACAGTGAATCATCCAGTCAAAAGCTGTCATGTACTGCAAATAATATATCTTCTGACACTTTCAACAAAGGCCCGGCAATGCCAGTTTGAACTCCCACTTTTTATTATTTTTTTGCCTTTCAATGTGACAGGAACAAAACAAAAAAAAAATGCATTAAAATGGTCTCTTAAAAGACGTTATGAAAAGTACCACACCGCAAACGGCAGAAAGGAGGCAGAGATGACGTGTGTTTTTTTCAAACCCGGAGTTCCTGGTACACGCAGTGAACAAGCTCGCTGAAGTCCGACCATTTTGATGCTTAACAAACACCTGGCCTGTCTGGGTTCAGATAAATGGCTCAGTTTTAGGGGCCTAGTTTCACACAGCAGAGCTAAATAAACATGTCATTTTCTTAAAACGCCTAATTTGAAGCAAATTAGTCAAGAGCTAGGTCCTTTGAAATAAACAAAACATACTGAAACAAGTATTCAGTCACTTCAAATTAAATTTTCAAGGAAAATGTCATTTCCACATGCGATTTTCAGTGATATGGAAGAATAAACGTGGTTTTTAATTGTTTTATATTACATCATAATAATTTTCTATACTTTTTAATAATATTACTTTAATAATTATAAATGAGCAATCTTATCTAATATAACGTCAGATTTTCCAGCACAACCCCATTCACTGCACGCAAGTTTTACCACAAAACGCCGTATCCACAAACAGCAGCATTCTAAAAGCCTTATTGCGAAACCATCAGCAGTAATGACAACCTTCAAGCTACTTCAGCTGTGGAATATACCAGTCATTCTGGTAGCAGATATCTGGGTGACCCGATTAGCAAGAACATTTTGTATATTTCTAGATTTTGCAAAGGCTTGGCGTCTAAGCAAATTATGTGTGTGTGATTATAGGTTTTTAAAAAGATCTCTTCATAACAACAAGCCAATCAAAAAATGTCCGTCGACAAATGGCAATACTGACATAAAACTGAAAAGCCTCGGGTAAGAAAATATGAGTTCTTATTCATTGTGCCAAATTAATTTCAACCATACGAGTCAGATTTACAACACCGTGGAAAAGCGACTGTGAACTTATCACACTCCAAAACACGGCCCAGGGCATAAGGCGTTTCGATGCGTAATTACGAACCAAAAAATTGCAATAGCAAATAGCGGTCCCATTTCTAATGTAGTCACGTCGTTCTGCTTAGTTCTACAGCACGGAACCCGGGATCTGGGGTTTATTTTCCGGTCACACCCTTAGCCCTTGGCCTGTATCTTATAGACCTAAGATGACTGTGTGCTTCAGGTGCTCTGCGTTTCACCATTTAGAGAAGCGGAAAAAACCCGCAGAATTAAGGCACTCCCGGAACCGGGTAACCTGCTACACATTAAGCATTCACCCTGCGTGACAACGGACTGAATTATTTAGCCACGCGCAGAGCGATAATGAACCCGTGTGAATTCCTGAGACTGGCATGTCTATACAATTCACAGTCTGAGCTTGGCTTACTGTATCACAATTGTGTCAGTCCCCTCCATTTTCTTACTGAACAATTCTTTTCACTAATTGCTCACAGGTACGCCTTCTGCTCTGCGCCTATTTCCACCATGCTGCGTTTGTCTCATCTCTACTTCCTTAGGTTCCTTTACAAGACTGATTAACAAGTCATTGATCACGTCTGAGTAATAAAATTAAATTTGTCCTCATTTAGATTCACTACTCAATTAGTGAAAATCACCCTTTTACAAAAATCACCTGCTTATGACACATTAGTACATACTGTAATTCCGGGACTACAGTGAAGTTCTTGTTTATTTAAGGCACTGGTCAAGCCTTCCATCAGGATGGTGAAGAGGGAAGGAGATTTCGCAGGTATTACAGTGAGGGAAATTTTAAAAGTATGGGAAATTGTGTCTGGATTGAGGAAGACGGCAGAAACAAAACACTAGCAGCTCTTACTACCAGCGTGCCTCAGGGGTATTTCACAATGCGGGGGGAAATAAGCGAGTTAGCCCACTAATTTTTCTATCTTTAAAACCCAGCTCGAGATAGTCAGTTTCACTAAGAAAGCTGGACGGACGACTGGGTTAATAACCATGGCAATAAACCCAATTAACCTAAAATGACGGAAAAGGTTAACTCAAACCTAGCTTGACTATGTATAAAATCGTGCTCTCCTGACACGAGTACGATTACGTACATATTAATACAAGATTCATAACAATCCATAGGAGAGTGCCAAAACGTTTGGACTACAGAGGCACAACGGCAGAGAAGTGCATTGTGTGTTAATGTCCTGATTCTGCCCCATCACTATGGTTACAACCCCGGTTTAGTCTCTTGCCACCTCTGCCTTTTTAGGAACTACGGGCACATGCGCATATCTTGACTACTTTTCTAATTAGCCAGATTAAACCAGAATCAGCCGTCGTGTGATTTAATTTATTGGGCTAACTTAAGCCAGCCAAACTGAGGTATTATCAGATTTGTTTAGCCCACTTCAAGAAACCCCCTTGAACAGCATCTAATCCCCAGAGGAAGTTAAATAAAAGTTGGCAGGTTACAACGTTGTATAAAATATATGGTAAAAGTTTAGCTGAGGAAAGCTCTTGTGAGCCTGTTGAATATTTCAGACATTTGTACCAGGTTTTTCCTACATTATTATTATTATTATTATTATTATTATTATTAGCAATAAGATGGTTAGTTTTTATTTCTATAATACAAGCAGTATTCGTAGAAAAGCTAATACTACTCAGCAGTTCTCATTATTGTATTTCTAGGAAATATAAATTCTGCAGCATATTTATGGGCCATGGATGAATGGCCTTTTATAGCATGTGAGAATCAGGCTATGCAGTCACACCAGGTCTCAGAATAACAAGATGAAATAGCTAGCAAAGATAAAAGCTGGCTGTCATTATAAGGACAAAGTGGTAAGAGGGTGGTTTCCACAAGATACTTTTTTCTCACCTTTAGCAAAAAGTACAGGTAGTGTCATTATTTCCAAACCACTGCATTATTTCCTGCAGTATTAAGGACCTATTTTTGTTTTTCTTTTGATCTGCCAGAGTTTCTACATTAAACAGCGTTAATTAATCGATCATCGATTTACCTGTAGTTAGCCTGTCGTTGTAACTGACCATGGATATAGTTGAAATACATAGAAAATAATTGAGATAAATTAAATGTCTAAATCAACATGAAATGCTAAGTTGTCGCTGATAGCAATAAACGAAAACAGATCAATATTTCCTCTGTGTTCGCACATCAGGACTATTTATTTGTGCGGTTGATTAATTTGCTTTTGCGATGGCACCTGTGAGTGAGTTGTAATTATGAAAAACCGTGTTGCACAGGAGGAAGCGTGAAACTGCTGTCATATTAGCGCTCGTGGGCTCATGCACCCATATTAAACTGTCAACGCTGAGCAGTGTCTTTGCTTCCTCCAACCCAAGGACACACAACTGCGCCACGTCATGAATATTCCATTACTGCTTGTCATAATCCTTCACCTTGTGAACTTAAGGCACTGATAATAAAAAATTGGCCGAACCCCCTACTGGATCAAAGCCATGATGCCGGGGGTACTTTATTCCGATAGCAATCTATGCAGTTGAAATATTCCGTGGTTGTGTAATGGTCTCTCAAAAATGAGCTTCTTTCTGTAAATATCTTTCTTTCTAAAGAAAGCCACCCTTGGGGCTGGGGGAAAAAAATTACAATAACAGCAGCAGCAACAAAAAAGAAACTATACAAAACAAGCAAGAGACAAGAACACTGTTCTGGGATCTGATCTTTTTCCAGAAAGTGTCAGTATTATTGATTTGCCCCACAGAGCGTGACACTGGTGGTCAGAGCACACTTTTGCTCACCTAAGTCAGAATTGATAGATCTGCTGGGATCCGGTCTGCCTTCTTCCCTTAAGTGGCGAATATCTGTTCTAATTACCTTTAAAATGAATCACGACGGCAGAAGGTAACCCTTTAGCCCTCCAAGTGCGGACATCTTTACAAATAGTTTCAACCCCCACCCACGCTAATCCGCGCCTTCACCAATCGTTACACGTTAAATGCACTCTTCTGCAACCGCTTAGGAGATTCACTGATCACCCAGAGACAATTATTTCCATTTCAGCTTGGCGTTTTACCTGTAAAACATTCCGCAGCCCGCATTGACTATTCAATACTTTCAATGAGTCAAACATTTTTCTACTTTACGAGCGATGAGGAAGTATCCAGTTTGTGGCGTACATTAAAGTCTACCGCCCTCCATTCACTACAAACCGTCAGTTTAAACGATACACACGTCTATAAAACACATTTCTGAAATCAATTGGTCCTTGGTAATTAGATGTAAAACAATGGAAATGGTAATGGAAAAATACAAAGCCTCCCAGCTAAAAGTCCTCACAATCCCATCATTCTAAGAGATAACAGGGACCTGGCTCGAATGTGAAAACAGAGCAGAAACAATGGAGACGGACATTGATTTTTTTTACAAGTGAAGATGCCGTCTGCAGCCCGAGCCGGTTGTAACAATGCCCTCGTGTAGAATCGCGGTGCGCATTCTCGCAGTAATCACGAAACACTAGAGGACAGAGGTCAGATAAGTGCCCTAAATATGGAACGAGTGCCCCATTACGGTTTCTTTACGTTACACGGCACATGGAAAGACAAGACTTTGCAAATGATATTATTTCCCACGCCAGGGAATACCTGCTTGTGACTTGAAGTCTGGAGGGAAATTTGACCCCATGCTTGTCACGTATTCCGACTCATTGTTGTGTAAGACCAGTAGCTGACAGGGGGAAGGTGGTGCTGGGAATCGTTAACACATACCAGGGCCAAGTATAAAAACAAGGTGAATTTGCAACCCTTTTTCTTTCTGTGATAGGATTTTTAAAAAGCCTGTCAGCCCTCGGAATAAACGTGTTCAGCTAGAATACCGTTCATGTTAACAAAAGAATTTCAATACTCTTGCTCTTATACGGAATAAATTGTTTTCATGCTGTATTGAAATGTGCCCTATTTAAGCACTATTTATTTATTTATCTCCACATATACAATAACTATTATTATTTATGATTGTTTTGTTATTATTAATTATTAAGCATGACGGAAGATTCTACACCCCGTTTTCGCAGTAGATAACCCCCATTCCTTTCCTTTAATGTATACACGACCTATTCATTAGACGTCGCTACTTCCTCAACTCACACACCCCCCCATCTGGGAGACCGCGTTTGCTCAGTAGCTAATCACTAATTAACAACTTCACCATTCTTTTTGTATTGGCACTCGACATATATATATATATAGAGAGAGATGAGTTTTGTTTGGAGCTATATACTGTTTGTTTTGTTTTGGGTTTTTTTTTTAAACAGGGAGCAATTTTGGAGCAAATATGGTCAGAGGGGAACCCCTTTAGCTTTTATGTACAAACCCCTCATAGCGGCGGACACCCCGACGACGTTTAGCTTTCCATTGGCTCGTCCGGCAGACGGTTCTACCCAAAGCGACTCCCATGGCCAAACACAACTGGCGCAATCAATCAGACACAGCTAAAACCCAGCATAAACGGGCTCCATCACCGACAGGGACCGAGTCAGACGACACTACTCCTTAAGTCCAGAGGCAGGCGGGGGGAGGAGGCCAAGAGGCGGTGGGACGAACTCTGAACTGCCCTCTGATACTCTGTTATTAATGGAGGGGCAATCATTCGGTAAGTGTGTGGGTGTGCTTTCCTGGAATCTCCAGGGTCCAGCGTTTCTTCCCTGCTGGGAGGGTCAATTTATCACCAGGCCGGGGTTCCCTCCAGTGCAGCGCTTCAATTTCCACGGCACTCAGTATTTCTGTACATCCAACCCACATTTTCCGTAAAGGTCCAATGATGCTGACAGTGAAATTACACGACATGAGAGTATCCATGGGACATATCCATATATTAAATCTGAAATTTGTTTTTTTAATTCCTAAGCAGAGTTGTTTTTGGCTTTGAATTGATAATAAGTATGTGTGTGTGTGTATGTATGTGTGTGTGTGTGTGTGTATATATATAAAGAGCCACTAATTAATTTTGTTTTGGGGCACTTCAGTCGGTTCTTGGGATTAGCAGATTGGTTACGAAAACAAAGCATAACGCTGATTAGATCATTTTCACGGTTAGATTTTTACTTTTGACAAGACAACTCTTGATTGTATTTGCTGTTCCCCCCCTCATACTTTGACAATGTAGTAAGTTGTATAAGTTTCAGTAAATTCAGTATATTGCATATAAACCCAAGCACCTATTTAAACCTACACCCACAGTCCGGCACATTATCCATAATTACGCTGCAATACCTTTTCTATTCCCCAAAGTTCCCTCTTTGAGCTCCTATCTATTCTTGGAAAATGATGCAGACAGAAGTACAGACGCAACCATGAATATTCTAAAAAAAACTCTAAGACTCCCGGCGCCGGGGAGTCTATTAAATGTTTGAAGTCGACGTTTGGGTGTTAGATCTTCGCGTCACACACTGCGAGTTCTCCTGTGTGGCACGTGTGTTTTTTCCACCGTTTGCCACAGACAAGGCTGTGCTGGTTCCCAGACAGAATTTAAGTGATCGATGTGAAGTGTTAATAGCACAAACCAGTACAATTTTCATCAATCATTCAAATGCCCCCCAGACTGCTGATGCAAAGTTGATCATTCATACTTTAGAATTCCCTGTCAGTCTTCTCTCCATTGTAAACAGATTTATAAACTATATATAGATTTTTGACAGCAGTGGGGGAAAACAAAAATATAATTGCTTTGATATTTTAGCCTAGTAATTGCTACTTTTCCTGGCAGATTTCTGTTTTTGATAAGACAAATTTGAGTAATTACACAGATTTTTTTTGAGTTATCAAAACAAAATATATTAACAGAAATAAAAACAGAAAAATTACACTCCATAAATTGGCATAGTAGGCATGTGTCTAACCTCACAATATCCTAACACATTTATTGCAAAACCAATTAATTTTTCTTAGAAAATATCAACGTCCTCTCCATATTTATTTGTAGAAATAACTAATACTATCACAATATCCATATAAGGAAACAAGCAAATATACACTTAGTTCCGGCATTCATTCTGCTTTACACTATGATATCAAAACATATAGGACTAAATTTACACTTTTTTTATAGCACAGATTGTTCTAGAATTAGTTCTCTCGTAATGATTTGCATGGTGGGAGTGATATATATATATACTTTTTATTATAACCGGGTAAAATAGAGTCTTGAGATGCTAATGAGTTTAGAAACTTGGATAACTATTTTGTCAAGGCAATTTTCCTGCCGAGTTCTACTGGCATTTTAGGGAATGTACCAGCCAACTTGTCCGTTAAGTTCAAATCATTTTCACTTTTTCAAAAACCTTGGGTTCGGTTCTCTTGGTGGGTTCGGTGCTCGGAACACTGTGTTAACAGTTGTTTTTATTAGATTTTTAACACCGCTGACAGTCAGTTATGTGCTGAACGCTGAATCACACAGCCCCAGACGTCTGATGTATGCTCGTGAGGCTGGTTTGCTGTACTGGGATGATCTGGCTAAAGCATGATAACGCCAGTCCTCGAGGGACAAGGGTCCGTCCGTCTGTCTGTCTGTCTATCTTAAAGCCAAGCACTCACCAATTTACCAAGAAGGATCCAGTTAGATAATTAAAGGGGTGGAATGGCGTTAAGATAGTGTTTAAAAAAGGACTTAATAGGCAATGGCTACTAGTTGACGACTAATAATGCAACTAATTAAAGTATGAGCTCTCCGCACAGAGTGGTGTAGCACCACGGTTGTTCCTCCCTGCAAGGGCACGTCTGTCCCCGGCACCCGGGAAAGCCGAAGTCTCCGGACACAAAGTGACCCCTCTTCTCTCCCACCCCTAACCCCCTGTGTCTGACGGGGCCCAGAATCTGGCTGCAGTCCACCCCCGGGATCCTGACACACCTGTTTAATCCACAATCTCTCTCTCTCTCTCTCTCTCTCTCTCTCTCTCTCTCTCTCTCTCTCTCTCTCTCTCTCTCTCTCAGAGGCAACAGCCATCTGTTCCAGTGAATCCATTACGTCACACGATGATGACATCATTGTTTTGTAATTAACCAACAGAAGCCTATGCCAATGAAAGCCTGGCTGATTAAAAACATGGCGTCTGAGTTTTCGTATTCATTTTGGAAATACTGCAGTGTGCCGGCCTTTTTGTGGCCTCTGGGAGCACTGAGTAACCTTTAGTCCAAAAATCACTCTTAAAACGTGGAAGAGGCTGAACTTTAAAAAAACAAAACAAAAAACAAAAAAAACAGCCCACATACTGTCAACCTGGACACGTCAGACAACCTCATCAACAACTAATGCTGAGGGTATAAACATTGGCACTGCTTCATTTGAATACATTTTTCATGTAATTTGCATAGATTATTTGCCATTGAAAAGATTTGGAGTGCTGCAGATGTATCATCAATTATTATTGAGTTTGTTGCCTGTCTGGAGTTACAAACAAAACCCGTGGAAAAAAAACCCAGACGAAAACAAAAACATTTTTTACACGTATTTTAATAATAATAATAATAATAAAAATAAAAACCTAGGGAAAACTCCCAGAATAACTAGCGCTCACCTTGGAAAAATCTACTTTAAGCCTGAAAATAGTTTTCCATACAAGGCTTCAAGCGCAGAGGCACTTGGTACACCCTGAACGATTAACAAGGTAGTCAGATATTCATGGAAAATATGAATCTTTCACTACATAAACTGGCTTTTACATGTCAGCTTTTAGTCCCCCGAGGAGAGTATACTCCCATCACGGCTTTCAGAGGGTTTTGCCTTTCATACTGATTCCAGTACACACTGTGAATATTGCAGAAGCCACAACTCTGTTTAATTTTTTAAAGACAAGTTGGAGCTACCTTGTCCTCTGTTAAGCATTCAAAGGGAGCCAATAGCCCCCGTGGTTGTTTTAATGTGGTTTTCACTGAAACGCACGCCTTCACGCGATAAGTTGAAGGAGAGATTAAACTTAACGGAAACACGTTAAAACAGCTGAACCCGTTTAAAGACTGTTAACGCCCTGACTACTGGTCAGAGCCACTTGGCATCTTCGTCATTAGAATGCTCCCGTCCATCATCTTCCTCGCACTTTAAAGACATCTTACTTGACTTTTTATTGCAGTCGTACACATTTAATTTCCTCCGGACTTAATAAACGAACAGAATATTATTTTCACAAGATGCCGACTTATGGCTGGACACCAACGTGCTTTAGGCAGAGCACAGCACAATACCTGGTCCACTTGCCATCCAAAACGCTGTACTCAATCACGGAGAAGACCATCAAAGAAACTTAGACTCCCCTCTGAAGGCCACAAACAAGATTGATATTCGTATCCCTCAACTTGGCCAACCCAAAAAGCCATATAAAACCAAAGCGCCCTTAAGCAAGCGCTTGTACCGCGGGATCTTGGGAGCCTGCTTTTGGCTGCCAAGCCGTCGGCGCAGGGCCATGACATTGTTCATGACATTGACGTGAACCTGCAGTCCTCTGAGAGCTCTCGTAATGGATGACGCGGGCTTGACATCCAGGGCCCATTTTTCAAAGAAACTCATTTAAGAAATCATAGTATAAATACCTAGTCCGGGTTCAATTCGATTGGGTGCTTTATAATGAAGGCAGGCTCACGTCACCCCATCCCACACAGGAGTAAAACAGCAACACATTGCCCATTGACCAAACAAAACAATGTTTCTTTTTACAATGGTCCTAATTTAAACATAACTAAGGGAGCCGGCACAAACTCAGACACTTGGCTCCGAGGGCAAACGTCACTTGTGGCACCTGACCAGATGTACATCTTCCAACGGAGAACGGACATCGCTTGTGACCAACTCTGCAGAATCTGTACCCGGAAACTTTGACTGCTTGATCAACGGGATTAAACGTTAACATGTCCAAGTTATGCATCAGTTACTCATAATACCAGTTAATCTTAAAACTGTTAAGAGCTCGGTGGTATACAATCCCTCTCCATAAAAAATAAATAAAATAACGTGTCTGTGCTGACAGAAGTATTTTACATTTAGTATGTACCCTGCTGCGTTAAAAAAAAACCCCCCAAAACAGAGCCATTGATCAGTTGACAGACAGATAATGTTATTTTGCTCTCAAAAAGCCTCAGAAGTAATGCGAGTGGCAGTTTTGAAAAAACCCAAAACACATATTAAATAATTGAAGTATGTGATTACTGGTCTTAGCGCGATAGTTTGAAAAAACATATGGGCGGCACTCAGCTCACTTTAAAGGCAATAATAGAGAGTGAACCTTCTTTGTGTCCCTTAACACCACTAAAGCTGAACCTTTTTGTGAGAGTGCTCTTAAACAAATCACTGTTTTGAAATGGTGTTCAAAGTGAATACAAAAAAAAAGAAACTTCACGCCTGTAAAAAAAAAAAAAGCAACAAGAGTATGATTCATTTACCAAGGGATCAGTCAACATAGAAACATCACTATCATTTGGCTCCCTTTTCACGTGAAGAGACACTAACTACATTCTTGCTGACAATTTTGGCTCTTTATTATGCTCTTCTCTGTGTACTTTTTAGTTTCTTTCCACCAACCCATGGGACATATGGTTTTGTAAACCTCTGTTAATATAACGAAGAACATGATACTTATTTTCTCTTTCCCCCTGATGGGATGAGGAACCAGGGGCAGAACTGTTGAAAGATAACGGAGCCAGTGCAAAGGTTATACTGCTGGATGTCTTGTTTGGGTTGGGTGATTCTGCTGGGTGTTGGGTTAGGGTGTGGGTGATTCTGCTGGGTGTTGGGTTAGGGTGTGGATGATTCTGCTGGGTGTTGGGTTAGGGTGTGGGTGATTCTGCTGGGTGTACGGTTAGGGTTTGGGTGATTCTGCTGGATGTTGGGGTTTGGGTGATTCTGCTGGGCGTTGGGTTAGGGTGTGGGTGATTCTGCTGGGCGTTAGGGTTAGGGTGTGGGTGATTATGCAGGGTGTACGTTAGTGTG
>JAOYSI010056923.1:14288-24588 GCA_025775065.1 Hiodon alosoides
TGGGTGATTCTGCTGGATGTTGGGTTAGTGTTTGGGTGATTCTGCTGGGCGTTGGGTTAGTGTTTGGGTGATTCTGCAGGGTGTACGGTTAGGGTTTGGGTGATTCTGCTGGGCGTTGGGTTAGTGTTTGGGTGATTCTGCAGGGTGTACGGTTAGGGTGTGGGTGATTCTGCTGGATGTTGGGTTAGTGTTTGGGTGATTCTGCTGGGCGTTGGGTTAGTGTTTGGGTGATTCTGCTGGGCATTGGGTTAGTGTTTGGGTGATTCTGGAGCCACAGAAAGAAACCATCTTCGGCTGGCAGCAGGGAGGGCGGACAAGGGCTGAGTTCTGGAGGAAGCAGGCTATACAATAGGAGGTGGGGGAGGAATGTGTACAGGGGCCTAATTGACAACACAAACGACGGTGCACGACAACCAGGAGAGTGTGGGTCGAGACAAGCGCGGATATAAATTATTCATCTTTGGAGCTCTTGTTCCCAGCGCTGGGACACTAACAGAACATTCCCCCAAATGACAGGCCACGCTCCAGTCCTCCAATCACACGCGCCAGCCTGCTGGCCCCAAAAACGCAGCGCCGCATGCCTCTTTCCAGGGAGACAGGAAGATGTAGGAGAAGCGCAAGGCACATCAGATGAATGCCGGGGTCCGCTAGGTTAATGTCCTCAATAAAGACAGCTAAGGGTGTTAGTCCTCATCAGGGCTTTTTTCTTTCACAGTGATAATTGGGCACCCTGAAGCTAGTTCTCTGTTCATGCGAAAAAGCGAGACCCCGGTGACCACTCCATCTTTTTTCACCCCCCCCCCCCCGTCCTCTCCTTCCTGTAGAGTGAAGAGCAGTGAGACAGAGGGAGAAAGGCCTTTTGATGGGGGAGGCAAAGCTACCCAAAGGGAGAACATCTCTCCCCCTCCTGCCAAAGGTCTGTTGAGTGAAAAGAGCTCCGCAGATGAGTTCTCCGTCCTCCCTTCACATCTCGTCAGCTCGCCCCCTGGAAGTTCTGCACTGCCTGGTCCAAGGGAAACCGGCAGGTAAACTTCACCACGTCTGTACACTTCTCAAAACCTTCCCTCTCCTTCAAACGTCACATTCATATTTAAAGGGACTCCCACGGCGTGAAACAGCAAGTGTTTCCTGACAGTGTTCTTCTGCTGATTAAATAACACTGCACATGCTGGTTTGCTTTCCTTACTGCAGACACCGGCCAGTCAGAGAACAACTGGATGGATCAGACTTTCTGTGCTGGTTCTGGACAACTTTGATCTAAACAAGTTCGGACACAATCAGAGAATATCCAGCACCCCCCCCCCACAACTTCCCGTAGGCCCAACCATCACCACCCTTCAGAATCCACCGGCCTGGTGAGCTGCAGGCCAGGCAGCTGCCGGCCAAACTGAACACCCCGTCAGAGCATGGAGAAAAGCCCCACTGCAGTCGACAGGGAATGGGAAATTGCTGATGGGAAATCTGACATCCTGGGTTAAAGTGGGTAGAAGTTTCTCACCCGGCCGTGTTCTTAAGTCATTGCAGCAGGGCTGAAAGAAGAAAAGGATGTGTCAGAGAGCAGAAGAAAAACCCACATCATGTCAAGCAGCTCGACAGGAGGAAAAAAAAAAAGGCAGAAAAGAAAATCTTCTGACTGGGTAGTAGGCAGCGTTGCCAAGGGAAGATACAAGGAGTTTACAGTGTAAAATGGTAAACTATGTGCTCTTCCTGCAAAGCACACACATAATACAAACGATACCAGGAGGTCCGGGCATGGCAATCTGGACCCAGAAGCTCACCGTACAGTCCTGTACTCACATGACAATTTAAGGGTCCAGGAAAACACAAATCATGACATGACTGCTAGGTTTAGCCCAAGGCCTAAGGGGGGATAGTAGAGTGCCCAGAATCCCCCTCTTGACAAAGGGGGTGGCAGGGCTATGTTAAAAATAGGAAAAGTGCTTTATTAATTAAATGAGCGCACATTAACGGTCACTACAGCAACTACCTATTTGCATAATCACATAATATCTAAACAACAAATGAATTAAAGCTTTGAATTTGTTTGTGGTCTATGTTTTGTGATTATATTCATTGTTGGTAATTGATTAGTATGTTATCTTCTAAGTAGCACTTGTCTTCGCACCTACTTACAGTACTTCTCAATAGGGCTCGGTAGCTCGGTATCTCTTATTGCAACCCTTTAACTTTGGCACTTTTGTACGTCGCTCTGGAGAGGAGCGTCTGTTAAATGTTAATGGCATTACGTGTTAAAAGACATCACAGTGGTCTCAGGGTCTCGAACTTCTCTCATTAAGCCATCTTGAATCCACAGTTTGAGAAAACAAATTTAAAGGCTGCCGAATTAGGTCAGAGTCAGTCAACGAATTACAGTACAAATTACCGCATCTTCAAGAAACAGTACTTTACTTGGAAAAGTGAGAACCTTCTTGACAGCTTCTGGCCAATTAACTTTCTAAGTAGGTGGCTAGCTACAACAAGAACCTACAGAGGACAGAGGACAGAGGACAGGCTACTGTAATTAACCAGTAAATGATGAGGTTTCAAGTAGCCTACCCTATAAGAAGGTGAGAATATATTTTGAGTTCTGCTTAAAAGTTACTTTGATGTATCCTGAGCTGAAAAAAAGAAGCTAAAAAGGTCATTACACTTATAGCAAACTACAAGAAAGAATCTGATGTCGAGCCTAAAGACAAGAAAAGATTAGGGATCAGGGAACAGAGTTACTTCTCAATAAATACAGAGAAACAATCATAGCATCAAACTTGTTTAAAACAAGCAGCAGCAGTTTGCAATCCTGCGTGTGGTCAGAGATTTGGTGAGTACCGTTAGACAATCAACTGTGAGAATTATGAGTCGAGAATTACATTTAAGTAAGGAACCATGCAATCTCATTAATTTCTAAATGAAATACTGTCTCGTTAAATAACACCTCTCTGCTGATGCTTTAAAGATAATCTTTTCCCACATTTATTCAGTCCATGGTGTATCTAATTTTGTCATTCATGTGTACCGATGTGGTGCTATTAATACGGTCACCTGAAGCTGCCTGAACCCCATTCATTTTCAGTTTAAAAATCCTCTGATGCTGAGGATTGCAGTATTGACAGGCATTCTGAAACATGGCACTGTCTTCCCCATCAATACAGACGGACAACTGCAAACCGTCCTGTTAAAACACATTTAACTGAAGCTAGCCCTCGCTGTGTGAGAAAGAAATGCAAATTACCAGTCTCACAGTTTTATTCGTACGCCCGCGAAAGTCTGGAGGAAAACAAAAAGAACTTTCACAGCGCTACTGCATATGTTTGAAAGGCAGCTTTGGCATTCTTTCATATTTATTCTTTTTTTTTTTAATGATTTGGCAAAGACGGTAACAGAGAGAAGGTATTAAAACTGCAGACTAAGCCTTGAAAAGATTGTTTTTGTGCAGTCACTTCAAGAGTGACCTCGACTTCCAGAAATGAAAAAACAAAAACCCTGACTGCCACTTAGTCATTCTCGTGATGACTCACTTTAAGAGGCACGGCTGGTATCTGCTCCTTACAAGCCTTATTCTCTGGTTAGGACTCCCTTTAAGAGGCACGGTTTCTCAAAGCCTGAGAAGCCTAAGTCATTCTCGTATTGACTCCCTTTCAGAGGCATGGTCGCTCTGAATTCCTGAGAATCCTTCCGCCTCAACGGGCGAGAGGAACGTATGTTGACATGAGGGTGGCAGCGAGGGAATAAAGCATGGTCTTTCTCAAGTTGTTCTTCTGGAATCCCAAAGAGGTCAAGCACCGTGTGCAAGATGTTCATCTTGAGCTCCGAAATACAAGTGTTTCTTCCACGTGTTGCAGAGAAACATGCGAACACCAGAGCCAAAAATAAAACGGAGACACGTTAAAGTCGTTGTGTGCTACTTTCTGAGAGTTGGCTTGGGACCGGACACACTAGCAAGGAGACGTTAATGGCCTATGCACAAGAAAGGAGCGCAGGACCAAAGTAGGTTGGTAATAGCATTCAACATGAGACCTAACGAGGAGGCTATTTTTTATTGGCTGCTATATAAAACTGAACGCAGACCGAGGTAGATTTCAGTTTTTGAGATTCTCTCCTTCCTGACACTTGCAGCTTCCTCGAGAGCACTGATAAAATTGAATCCATCACAAACAAGAAATCACTTCCAGATCCGAATTTTTTTTATTTTATTTTTAATGCTGCATTAAAACATTGGAAATTGTGTCACCAAGTTAGAAAATGCGAGCAATTATTTAAAAACTCTAACAGGATAAAAATCCTGCAAAATAGATAATTTATTTCTTAATTAATTATACATATGGATAATAAATCTGTCTAGGTTTAAATTTATTTTTATGACTAAGGCAGTCAGGTAAAGACATCAGTTCATTTATTTGCTAGTTGCATATAAATTCTTCAGTTTTGATGTCTGCTAATCATGTATGCTCATTAATGTGTAAATATGCAGCAACTTCTCATTAGTTTTGTATACAAAAAGAGGCAAAATGCAGAACAGGTCAAGTTCATTTTCTATTCATCCTTTTTTTTGTGTTGAAGATGATTTAAAGAGGCATTATATTTCTTTTTTTTGTAAACCTTTTTCAGAATTTTTAATGTGGAACCGCTAACCTATTACAGGGTATTGAACTAATACAGTACTGAACTAAAACCTGTGCAGGGGCCTGCGTTTGGTTATCACGGGTAAAGGAGAAACGCGAAACTGTAAACTGTAAACTGTACATTGGCTGGGACCAAATTTCTGGCCACCTGCTAATCGCACTTCACATAACTATAATTTATAGCTTTTTCTTTTTATGAGTAAAGGAAATTAGGTACTTACAAGCAAAGTAAGTTACACAAAATTCTATTAAATACAATTTTAAATGCGATTAGCAGGTTGCCATAGTGTAAGATTGTTCCCCGCGACCCAAAATCTATCGTCCAGACTTAAACTGAAATTTTTAAAGGAAGAAATCAGAGAGGGGCAGAGCAAGACCAACACTAGGTGGACAGCAAGTGAACCGCATGATAAGGTAATTAATCATTTAATCACAGAGGAAGGTCAGATTAATCTAATTTACCGTGAGTGCCGCTACTCAATTATTTACACAAAACAGTGGAATCGGATGTCGGTTTTTTTGCGTATTAGGTGGGGAGTGTCCAGTAGATAGAGACCAGACAACAGTGGGTCAGTTTTATAGCGATACACATGCAGTCTCGGGCGTTCCGGAGAGGATTGTTGGTTGTGAAACTGATTTGATTTGCACATGCTTGCATAGCCATAAGGAATTCGGAATTTTTAGATATGTACAATGTCGAGAGTTGTTAGTTAGCTGTGGTATTTTTGTGGGGTGGGCTGAGGGCCTGGTTCAGGATCCCACAGTGCCCTACTGCTTAAGACACTGCCCTTATGCCAGATGAGCAATTTAAGTTCACTGTAGCTACAGGGCTAAGTCTGTTGTCAGGCCTAAAAAGGACCCGTACGAACATCAGTCTACACTTCATGGCAAACCTTTTACACTAAGGAATGAGAACCTGCATTCGGGAAAAGAACGCGGTCGAGACCACATGTTGTAGCTGAACATTCATTTTTATTGTAATTTCCATTTTTATCTGATTTTTACCGTGGGCTAGCCGCTCTAATAATTTCCGGCCCAATTTTTCCATCTTTTACAACACCCCACCCCCCAAACTCCGAACAGATCTAGGACAAAAGGAACAAAACATTTCCACTGCTCCCTACCCATCAGCCACCTGCATTAACCCGTCAACTGAACTGATACGTCTTCTTTTGCTCCCCTGTCACTCACGCCAGAGGGCATCGATCAGCCAGCAGACAGACCATAATGTGCCTTTTATAAGTGCATGTACAAAAACCGTCGCAACCAGCGCTGTTCTTCCATGTAAGTGAACTGGATGACAACAAATTTATAATAGAATACATTATAGAAATAATTCCAGCGAGCCGATATATTGGACCAGGTCTCTGGTGACAGAGAGAAAACACAAGCTTTCTTCGTCTTTCAGTCTCAATTTGTGTTAGGCTGAAGACAGGGAGTAATTGCACTTTAAAAATCTTGTAATAAGATTTGTCTGGCATTGCCCATTTTATTCTAAGCTGCCTCCTAATCGTTATAATCCTTTCAGATATGAAGATTATGTATCAGATGAAAAAAAAAACAAAAAAAAGATTTACAAATACATCACAACAAAACACAAATCGGAATGTTTGGATGAAATGCGCATTCAAATCCCCAACGCATTTTGCACATCTGCTTGTTTTTTGTTTGCAAGTTTTACAAAATCTTTCGCCGTTTTTGTGTGGCATACTCTGCATCGGAAATGTGCATACGTTATACAGGTCTGAACGTTCACAAACACAATTCAATAGCAATTCACTCATTGGCCCCGACGTAAAAGCAGCAGCAATTCTGGCCTTTTGCCTGCATTCCTCTTCAAAGCATTCATAGCAGATAATTATTTGGCGGACCTAATGCACCAACGCAATAAACAAACCCGTAAGCAGATGCTGAGGAAGGCAGTTTGGATGGATGGGAGCACCTGGGATCAGCTCTTCCATGCAAGTAAATGCAACGAGCGTCTGGCCGTCTTCACCCAGAAGCCCAAACTGCTGTTACAAAATGCATGAAACGCCTTCTCAAAGTGATCTAATTGAACACCGTGTCCACATAGAGAAAGGGCATGCCCCGCTCTTACACGATTTATGAAACGCAACGGGCAGCCAAGTCAAGGCAGTCGCCTTCAGGAAGACGCTAGACTTTTTACCGAAGGCTGGCAGTGGCTGAAGGTTCTCCGATGACTCTCATTGAGTAATCTGTGCATTTCTTACGGATACTAAATGGGTGATGCCAGTGCCACGTTCTCCCGTTCGGACTGCATGGGAGGCCTGGCCATCTTCCAGTGACTCATAGACCCAGCTCTGAGCTCCCATTCAAAGTACGAATATCGACATAGTATCCTCAGCGCATATCGGGTAGCACACTTAATTGTACACTGGGGCACCAGGCTTCCCTGTTAATCTCAGCGAGGATGGAAAGATGAGCTGGACTGGCTTCGGCTGACTAGGGGAGGCTCAAGTAAGAGCATTCTTAGGGTTACCGCTGATTTATTAGCCACCGGCAGTATCCAACCGTCCCGTCTCAGCTGAGACAAGGAGTTGGACAGCTCCAGGTTCTAAAAGAAACCCGGTTTGCGCAGATCTTTCCCTGGAACATGATGGCAGAGATCCGGAACCTAAGAGTCTGTGGCCTCTTCTCCAGTGTTTTGAACCAAACCACCAAGACGCAAAAAGTGCCAAGAATTAGTTATGCATTTTCTAGCATAAAACGCAGTCAAATGTATTGAAACATAGGTAGTAGACTTCTGGCAAAACCACTAGAAGAAACTTTCCTTCCTTTTCTCCTTGTTGCCAAGCATGCCCTCTGGACTAAACAACATTTGTTCTAAAAACGATTTTAATTATGACCTAAGCATTGTGCCGAGATTGTGATTAACGTAAACCGAATTAAGCCGTTATTTTGGCCCGGGATGTGAACCTAGCATGACAGCAATAGATTGCTGAGGGGGTCTGAGTTGGATCATGTTACATTCAAGACAGGATTTATAAGCAGAGCCATTCAGTGGCAAATCAAGTGCTGCCCCAAAGCAACAATGTTATACATTCATCTGAGGAAATTAGGGAAATGAAGTGTTCGGAATTTAAACAAAATGATCTCAATTCAATATTGCACAAGCATCTATGACACTGAACTAAATACAGTGTAAAATGGAAAATAATCTAAAAACTGATACGTGATGGCTTGGAGCTCTTTGTTGAAGTGGGAAAATTAATTTCCATTTATGTCAATTGTGGGGGGTTTTTTAACCATGCAATTTAACAACAAAAAAAAAACAAAAAACGCAAAGGTATACATTTGTATGATCGTGTGAATGTACTACAACACCAACTTAATTTTCTTCAGTTTTTTCCTCCACCAAGTTTGTCGTAAAAGATGTTTTTAACAGTACTGTAAGATGTTTGTAAGCACTGCTTGAGATGAGCTGAAATGTCTCCTGAAGACAATTGAAAATAATTTACAGATCTGGGGCAGAAAGGAAAAAAAAATCATGATGCTACAAACTTTAAATAATGTTGTAAAGGCAGAAGAGCTTCAGTGAAAAGTGAACAGGACATTTCGAGGTGTTGGACATTTGTCACAAAGAAATACCTCTTTTCAACTTAATTACACGCATTACTTTTCCAGTGAGTTCACTCTGTGCTTAAATGCATCTCAGGTCAGAGTGTAGACGCTGGCTTTTATTTTCCTCGTCATCCAATTTCATCACACTTCTGTTGCCGTCTTTCTGAAAACCTCTTGTCTGCACACCTAATTCTCTGAGCTTCCCAAGGCAATTAACTAAAGTATAAAAGGA
Organism: Hiodon alosoides; assembly: GCA_025775065.1. NCBI lineage: Eukaryota > Metazoa > Chordata > Actinopteri > Hiodontiformes > Hiodontidae > Hiodon > Hiodon alosoides. Next base: position 22,722 of record JAOYSI010056923.1, read on the forward strand.
CACAATTAATATCGTTAAACGCAGTTTTCGGAACATAGATAACTCAGGGAGGAAAAGGATAGAAAAGTTGGCCTAGTTGCTGAATAGCCCTACAGCAGAACCAACAGATGGCAAAGCAAGACGAGTCTGTTTTGGGCAAGTGGTTCCACAAAAAAAAAAAAAATTATAATAATTAGCTGAGGGAAATAAGAATTATCGGATGATGGTGCCCTTCCCACCAATTATATTCACACACAGCTCTGACAGAGAGAGAGAGAGAGAGGCACAGCACTACGCCATTACCTGTGTAAATATATACATCTATTAGTCTTGCCTATAGAGACAGGCTTTTTCAAATGGGGTCAGGGGTACAGCGCAATATCCATCATACTGATTGAAAACATTATGTAACGTTCCCTCTTATCAAAAGAATGGTCCACTTGTGGGGACACACAATTATACACGGCTTTACAATTACATTATTCGAAAGTTCTTGAGGCTGAAAGATGGGCGCTCCTTTTTAAAATCATTTTAGCATTGTCCCTTTCTCATCAAGTTTGTACTGTTATAGAAGCATCAGGGGAAAAAAACGACCAGAAAATCTGATAAAATGATAGATTTTTTTGAGTCCGGTGTGTCTTCTAAGTGACCTGTTTTATTTTAAGTAACTGCAAATCGGAGCCGTGCATTTGTTTTAAGGTCAGAATTTAATGTAATTGCAACTCTGAATATCTATACCACTGCATGGGCAGTGCTCTGGAGGAACTCATTTCGTTGTCATTACCATTAATGCACCCAATTTGAGCGGTAAAGGAAGACTTGTTCTGCTGATAAAAATGCACCTATGTGAGGGAAGATATCAGGCCATAAACTACACACCTCTCTGTTGAGCGATACCTAAAACGATAAAAGGCTTGCGATTGTGCAGTTAAAACGCTGCGTTATCCATTAGTATGCTTTCCGACAGGCATTTTAGCAGCTCTCTACCTACAGGTTCCATCAGGCTCTGCATCAGAGGATCCAGCGTTTCCCTCTTACTGCCCCGCTGCACTGTATAATACACTTCCCCTTCTTTAAACAGAGATGAAAGCATTAAAGCTACGTTTGGGAAGACCATCCTGTCATTTAAAACTCTGCAGGCCACACAGCCTGTGCGTGAGGCTCAATGCGAAGAGAGGTGCTGATGGCCAAGCCTGCAGGTGCCGGGAAGCAGACACCAGGAGCTGGTTAGCGATAAGCTAAGAGCAGCCCTGCTGGTTTCAATTGTGCCCCGCTGCGGCGCTCGCGTGCTCAAAAAAAAAAAAAATAAATAAATTTTCGGCTAATGACATGGTCTGGATTCAAACCCACAAAATCCAGCACATAGGGTTCGGTCTGCACTCGGGCAGGAGTCACATGGGAGGCTAGTGAAATAGGATCATCCCAGAATGTTTGCCCAAAAAAAAAAAAGATCCAAATAGCCTCTGGGAGAACTCCCTTTCCATCTGCAGTAATGTTTCGACCATTTTATGGTCAATTTCAGGTTGAATTTGATACACACATTTTTGTTTTTACATCTTTTGCTTTGAAACCTTTATGAATTGCAGAGTAAATTGTCTCTAAGGGATTACAGAAGACAACCCAAAACTTGTAATCCCCCAGAAAGAAATTTATTTGGTAGGAGCTTTAGCATACTGGTGAATTTAAACTAAAGATAAATTACTTTTGTTTGTTTTGACAATTTTAATAGTAATTCCTGTAAAAAAAAATTCTGTATGTATTTGATACACTGCCGATTTTGCAGGTTTTCCCACTTACAAAGCATGTAGAAATCTGTAATTTTTATCATAGGTACACTTCAACTGTGAGAGACGGAATCTAAAACAAAAATCCAGAAAATCACATTGTA
>JAOYSI010056933.1:0-24587 GCA_025775065.1 Hiodon alosoides
CAGAAAAGGGCCTTCCCCAAACTGTTTCCACAAAGTTGGAAGCATAGAATTTTCCAAAATGTCTCGGTAAGCTGAGGGGCCTAGGCCAACTTTGTGGAAACAGTTTTGGGAAGGCCCTTTTCTGTTCCAGCATGACTGTGCCCCAGTACCTATGGATTTAGAATGGGATGTCATAAAAGCTCCTGTAGGTGCAGCGTGTAGGTGTCCCAATACTTTTGTCCATATAGGGTATATCTTGTCCAATTCAGGCCATTAAATTGCGAGGTGACTTGTGTCCTTGCCTTAACTTCAAGAATGAGAACACTGCCTATACTATAGCTTTATTTAACATATGTCACGGACTTTCATCAATAGGTTTCATGTTGTCTTCTGCTGCATTGGCTCAGGTGCCTTTCTCATTACTATGATCATTTTGTACAGATTTAACCGCAAGTTTTCTGCAGAACATATGAATATATCAAATATAATTTAAGTACTGTACAGAAGGATAGTACAAATAAATAAAGTGTAGCATTATAATAAATAACTAACTGCAAAACTTTTCAGCCAGGAGCCCTTAGGTTGTGCTGACAGAGTGGTATCCATTTGATATATTTTGTCACAGGCACACATAGGCCCCAAGTCACCCTTGCCAAACCAAACGGTTCCAGCTAAAGTACCAGGAACTGGTATGTTTTTGATACTATTGCAACTCCCCTAAATAGTCATATCTAAACGTATTGTAAATGGTCCAGACATCAGAAAAGCTGGCTGAATACCCTCGGTACATTCGTAAAATATTGCATATCAGCTAGATAGCCCCTACCTCACTGCTTTATCTTAAGCTAGCTAGCCTCTAGCGATCTTAATGATTTCCGTTTTCATTTGCCAGGAGGACACTCAGAGAGGAATAGGCAGAATCAGGACGATCTGATCGAGGTTAAATATTCCCTTCATACATGGAAAAACAAAATGTCTGAGAGGGATAAAATGCCACTTCGGAAAACTAGCAATATGGCAGATAAAGCTAAAATGTAATCATCCCAATCCCCACCCCCTTGCTTTCAAATTTCTGTCCCTCACTACATGCACACACTCTCTAGTACCTACGAAAAGCAGGCCAACAGACTGTACAAGAAAACACATTGTCAAATTGAATTGTCAAACTTGTTACTATAGCATTAGGCAAAATAAATACTGCCTTTAATAGCCAATCAATCATCTTTAAATATTTTTTATTTTACATCTTTAAATATTCCATTTCTCCTATTTAATATTAACAAGCTGGATAATTATCTTATTGTCATTATTAAACAAGGGGAATACAATTATCCAAATTACTTCAATAATTGATGAAAATATCGTAACCACCAAGGGTAGTTTTCCAGACTGATCCCTAAACCTTGGAACCACTGCCTCCTAGGCCATTTGGCTCAAGGACAACCAAGTGTTCTATCCGAGGTCATTGCACAACTAAAGAAACCTAAACTTTGCTGCCATCTACTGTCTTAGGCAATTAACGAACATATAGTTACGAGGTTAACAATATCAGATGGGTCAACGTGACAGTATTTCGTTTTTATTTGGGAGTGGTTAGGCTTTTTCCCGTTTTTGTTTAAATGTTGTCGTTTGAATGATAGAACTGATATGATAGAATGATAGAAATACTGCCTTCATTTTCTATTCTTCTAACATTAAAAGGGTAAAACTAAAGGAAGCTGCAAGGCATCTATTTTGAACAAAATATTTTATGTACAATAACACAAGTAAAGTGTAGTGTCTGTTTATGCTTAGTAAACAGGAAATAAACAAACATGTTGAGAACATTGTCAAATGAAAAAAAAAAAAAAGCATTACTTCCCCAAAGCAGCAATGAGCAGTCAGTTATAGTACATTTACAATATCATAGGTTTATAGGTGACCTTAAGAACATCACACCCATGATTAAATGTTTTCAGCACTGTAACATTGTCCTACAGTTGAACACAGCTTACTTGGAACAAGCCTCTTTCTAAATATTTAGTACAATTCCAGCTACCAATTTTAAATGCGTTTAATATACCACATACTCACAATAGCAGAAACAAGTGCTCTTCGGTATCCATAAGTCACTCCGTGTTTCCATGAGTTTGCCAGCACTTGAGGAGGGTAACTTAAAATTGGTCCTCCAGTTAAAGACAAGCCGCGAAAAACCCTGCCATTGTGGTTGTTTCTGTTGAACTCACCTACCCTAGCCTGTGCTCTGTGTCAACAGTGCCTAGGTGTCTGGGTCTGGAAGCTCTCTTAGGCTCGCTTTATCCATCTTCTGGAATGTTAGTCTCTCTGAAATTTGAACTAAAACTAGAATTTGTTTGTTTTTCTAGTCCAAAATGTTTTTTTAGCAATAGTGCCCATACACAAACGAGGAAGATAAACTCCAATCACACATTTTGCTGTCAGACAGTTCATCACATTACACTGAGTATACAGTATTAAAAGTTAACTATGTAATCCCTCTAACTTACATTTTGCTATGACAATTAGAATTATTATTTTTTTTTATACTAAGGCCTTTATTTGACAAGGTCTGCAGTTTGATACACAACACATTTTTAAAAAATGCAGCACACAACTTCAGGTAAATACAGATACTTTATTAGCTTTAAATTATACAATAACCTTAAGAGGAAGTGGTCTTCCAGAATGCTTTTGGTGAGGTAACGCTGAGGGACGACACATTGACAAATTAGTTGGTTTGTACACCTTTGTTTAATTTTCTCCAGTGGCCGCTTTACTTCTTCCACTCTTTATTCTCATAGTCCCATTTTGCTGAAAAGCCCTCGACGGGGTTGATCCTCAAGTCCAGCATCCTCTGCAGCTCTGCTTCTTTCCATTCCGATTTTAATGTGTGGGGAACATCGCCATAGACTGCACACAGGACAGGGAGTGTTCATTAGGCCCCATTTCTCTTTTCCAAAACAGAAGTTCGCCATCCCAATACCATATACATATACTGAAGCATGCACATCGAGTAATTATAAGCTGGCAACTTGACATCACATGACTCAGGTTTAACTCCACCCCGGCTACGAAGAGAAAATAATTTAACTCAATGGTATCTGAGCTAATTGCTTCCCTTTTTAAGCCGTTTAGCACAAAAGGATTATCAGGAGATTTACATCTTGGTGCGGTATGCCAGTTTTAGAGCAGACAGCAGCAATATCCATTTTAACAGGACTTATTTAAAATGACATCTGAAACATTAATAGCATTAACCCACCTCAGGTAAATATATTCAAATCAATAAGAGTAATGGGTTAAATGGGTGAACCTTGGTTTAGCAATCGTTATGTGTTAAGCCTCTAATAGACAAGGCTCCTGATAAATACCACGTAGTTGGGATTATTAAAAAAAAAAATTAACATTTTTTAACTCTTGAAGATAATTAAATAAATATTTAAGCATTATGCAACTGGGTGTTTGTTTCTTATGTGTTAATGTTTGCACTCAGGTTTAAGTTATTTATGGATTAGAACCATATATACTGTGCATACAAGGTATGAAATGCATTTGAAAGCTGGATCAACACACTAACTCACCAAACTGTCTTTGCCAGGCAACAACCAAGCCAGTGAAGCCAAGGAAGAACAACATTCCAGCAACGACCGACTTCCATTCGCTTGTTCCCTTGTTCATCTCTGCAAAGCTCTCTTTGAAACTTATGCGATACACTGGCAGACCAAGATAAAGGTGTTAGAACTTGTACTTTCACTTAATTCAAAAAGCCAAGAATAAGAGAGAATATGGAAAAATCCAATTCCCCCTCATCTAATCATTTCGATAATTAATTTATGCATTTAAAAGATCTATAATCTAAAAGCAGACCATTCTAAATTAACGGCGGTCGGTGTAATCTTAGTGATGTCATACATACGTGCAATTTTCTCCTCATTTGACAGCTTTGCCCAGGAGTCCTTTTCCTTCTCCTTAAGAGCCTTCTGCTCAGGACTCAGGTTTTGCACAAACTTGATGTCAGGGAGAGGATTCTCCCGTCGATCAAAGTAGGCTGGAAGTGCATAGTCTTCAACCTTGGCAACACCTGCAGTTAAAACCCACAGGATTTGTAAACTGAATATAAAGTAAATTCATTTAAAATGTAAAGGATTCTATTGTGAAATGCAGGGGAATATTTCTTAGCTTTAAACATTAATCAAAATTAATGTAATCTTAAATACAGAGATCTGAGGTCTAGCAAGAAACTTAGCCCTGACTAAAATAAGCAATTTCTGTAAATCATACAATAATAATAAAAAAAACTCCATTGCCACAAATTTATTTGGTATTAGTTGATTAATGAAGATGCAGGATAAAAATGATTTAATTGTCATGTATGCCACATTCAAAGGTAATAACTGCTAACTTCAGGCAAGAACTACAAATTCAGACATCAATGCAATCTTGCATTAAAGAGATGTATAGAACACCTACCATGTCCACCTCGTACACACACGGAGGTTGATAAGGCCCTCGACCCTACCAGCCGCAACGCTCTAAACGCCAGCATTCTATGCAGGGGGAGAACAAAATTGTATTCTCAGAACCTTTCTTGTTAATTTAAAGGATTTATGAAACGCACACATTGATGACAGCTGCCGCCCCTCAAACGGGCAAAACACTTTCCGTGAAGAACATTTTGATAAACCTTTATAATGTTAGTTACATCGTAAATATAAAAACACTGAAGTGAATTGCAAAGAAGAAAGAAAAAAAAGCTATAAAATATAAAATTCAAATTTTGCAAAAATTCTAATAGCAACATTAAATACAGATAGCATCGCGAGATGACAAATCGATTATTTCTAACAAGGGGAATTGGATAATTGAAAGGAAAACAAAGCGATTCGCGGTTTGAAAGGAAGCCGCTTCCCTCATCTTGAAGAGGCAAGGTACAAGGTCAACTAAGCATGCAAACATCCTTACGAACATTTTAGATTGTACCATTAAATTCGTTTTTAAAACCAAATGAAGTAACTTGTGTTTACAAAAAAATTATATTTCAAGGCCATTTAGCTCTAAAACGGGAAATAAGGTTTACTGAAAAAAATACTTCCTTAGCTAGGTCGGTAACGGTTCATCTACACTCAATGTCACTCATCACACAGAGTACATGAAGAGCCTGATACTTTTGCCAATCAAAGAGTAATACAAATAAAAAATTGCCGCCAAACTCACAAACAGTAACACCTCTAAAAACAATCAAATCCAAACATAAGTTCAAAATATCATGTTTAATTAAATTTCACGCGACACCAATCACCTTATGATTACCTCTCGTCCCCCTCCTGGCCACATAAAGGAAGGAAGTAAAGGCAGAAATTAATTGAGTCATAGGTTACCGAAGTATTTCCGTCATATTGCCACGTGACAAGCAAATAATGCAAGCATTGAAATGTTACAGGAATACGAACTGTTAATGAGGTTAATACTGTTAATATTTCCAAATTATGAAACCCCAAAATATTTAATAATGTTGTCTTCGGTCATTCTTACTCAAGGTATATACGTCTGTAGAACTACATTTACCGGCAATGTCAAAAGACATCGTTACAAATATAATTTATTCATTCGCCTTATTGTAATTTGTGAAAACAGTGTGTTTGGTTATGAATAAGTTCATTTTTTGCAATAAATGTATACATTACATATATTTATATTTGTGTAGCCTTCTACTGACGTGTTTAGCGGACGTCACACTTAATACGGAAGGTCGACTAGTCAAGTATTTAAAATATTGGTTTTCTTCGCTGTATATATATTCAATAACTGATACGAATTTTTGATGCACTTTAAAATGAAACTAACCGAACTAACTCGATTTTGCTAAATTAAATTTTACGACAGTTCTTGTTAACGAAACCAAGAGTTAACCAAGGAACCATGTTGGCTCTACTATCCATATCACTATTTGTCTACGTTGAGCCAAAATGGCATTGTATAGCTAAAACCAGAACGCGTGCTTTACGGTACCGGTGTAAACTACCCGCGTGGAAAACGACTTCAGGCAGATTATTTGTACATTCAATAAGAAGACCACTGGAACATTTCCACGCGTGACCCAAAAATTTAGTCAAACACTTGGTAACGTTGGCTGTTACAATTGGCGCTTATTGTCGGTATGAAAGCTGGTTAACCGTTTAGCTGAAGTTTTACGTTTTATCGCGCTAAGAACAAATCACCAGCTAGCAACCCTGTTATTAATTTAACAATGACTGTAAAGTTGACCACTCAGGCATATTGTAAGATGTTACTGCATGCTGCCAAATACCCACACTGTGCCGTAAACGGATTACTAGTAGCTGAGAAACATAAAGAAAAGAAAAGAGATAGCCACTCCGTACCAGTGCTATATGTGGACTGTGTTCCACTATTTCACGGCACTCTTGCTTTGGCGCCGATGCTGGAAGTGGCATTAACACTGGTAAGCCGATACCTATGCGGAATCAGAAATTTGTTTTGTCAGACGATTGGATTATAATAGTGTATTGCAACGCATTGGAGAGACCTCGTACTAGCGAATGCTTATGGGTATATTTCACAAACGTTATCCTTTACAGAAAAGCTATAAAAGCTATTCCTATAGTATTAGCCGGGAACATGATAGTATTGAATTCAGTGGGATTCAATAGGGACGGGACTCAGAATTTGCTTTTAAAATATAATTTCTGTAAGTATTTATGAAATAGAAATTGGAGTCTTAATTTTTAAACGATTTTATTTAACAAGCATGACTATAATGTCACTGTCAATTTCCAGATCGATACCTGGTGTAAAGAAAACCGATATGTTATAGCTGGGTACTACCAAGCCAACGAGCGTATTAAAGACTTAAGGTAAATAACATCAACAACAATGGAAAATGTGGTCGAATTTTGTACATAGTTCTGACAAAATGTGTTGTTTCCATTTGTACAGACCCAACCAGGTTGCTGAGAGAGTAGCTGCAAGGATTTCCGAAAACTTCAGTGAAGCTGCTCTGATAATGGTAGATTATTCCTTCATGGATTTGTAGGAGAGGAGAAAAGTGAATTTAAATGGAATTATTTAATGCTGCTCTTTCATACGGTAGAAGATTTTTGTTTATTTTTCCCTTCAGATGGATAACAGCAGATTTACCATGGATTGCTTTGAACCCATACTCACCATCTTTGAACATCATGAAAACAAGTGGAAGTGCCGGGACTCAAATGTGTAAGGCCTTTTCAACCATATGGTTCTGGTAGCGTTAAAGATGACTTAGAGATAAGAATTGTCATGAAATTTGTACTGGACCATTTAAATAAAGATGGGAAACTTCTTTACAGAGAGTGCTGCGAAGACTGGTTAGAAGCTCAGAAGATAACAGCCGCGCTCCTGGAGAGCAAATCCTATGAGAACCTGATTGACTTTGACAACCACCTGGATGATCTAAGGAATGACTGGACAAATCCAGAAATCAACAAGTCTATACTGCACCTGTGCTAAGACCTCAAGGGGCAACTATTGCTCTTTAAAGCCATTTCTGCCAAAACGGGACTCCAATCACTATTGTCTTTGTCTCCAGTGAATCTTTTTTTTTTTTTTCATATGAAGAGCTCATGCACTGACCTCAATAAATGATTAAAAGGGCAAGCTGGATACTTTTATGAACAGTTAGGATCTGTAAACTTTGTGAGGGATTTGTTAATAAATAATGCCCAGATATCAGGTTAAGTCTATCCTGTCAGAAAGATTATTAGGTAAAAGTTTGTATATAAGCTTAGTTATACATAACTATAAAATTAATTTAAAAAAAACAAGCAAACATTTTTCTTGTAAATGAGATGCTTAACATTTGATATTCTTGCTGTAGAATTATAAGCTAAGTTAGTAAATTATCTTTCTGTGGTTTGGCTTATAAAATTATTATGCTTAATAAATACTTTAACAAATGATTAATTCATACTCTTGTAGTTAATTTAAATCTTAATATTTATATCTTCAAAGAAAGTTTACTGATTGTTTGGTACAACAACAAAAAAAATATGTTAAGATAAATAGAATGCTTTGATAGTCCATTCATTTCTTGACTGGCTAAATTGTTCCGTTAACTTTATTTTTATTTATTTTTAGTTTAGGAAAACAAGAGAGATCTTAGCATGTAAATGAAATTTCCGAATAAAATGTTTTGAATTTGCCAATAAATACTTTTGAGATCAAGCCTGCGTATGAGTCGACTACAAAGCCTTATATGGTGATTAAGGACGTGTAAGATACTGTAGATGCAACTGCGATTTAAGCGCCGTGGTTCAGCACTGGTCTTTGTTTATATACAGGTTTACTTTCTTAATGCTTCAGACAGATTTAGAAAGTGAAAAGATCAAATAATCTAGCTAAATTGTTTGTTAATAGATACCGTATAAAATTAAGCTTGCTTGCAACAATGCAGCATACCATTAAGACAGCCGACGTTGAGCAACACATAACTGTCTAACAGGTTTTTTTATTTTATATGTGATCAATATAAAAAAAAAAAAACCAACGGAGGATATAATCATTTTTGGATTTGCAAACGACAATTCTTTTTACTACTTATTGCTCGCGAATACGATAATCATTTCCGGGTTAAAGTAAACAGTCTGAATATTGCGCGGGAGTCAACACTTTCAAAAAGTATCTACCATCGAAGAAGAATCTTTTCATTATTTTAAAATAATAATAATTTCCATAGGTAGTTTACAATGGATCCATCGGAAGTCGAGTTTCTGGCAGAGAAAGAGATGGTGAAAATAATCCCTAACTTTAGTCTTGACAAAATTTATCTAATCGGGGTGAGTATATAAGTAATAATGAAATAAACGGAATGTATACATATAGCTTGGCTTTGCCTGTTGTGTGAGTAAAAAAGAAGGTAAAGGAGATTTCGCTTGTTAATAACTACTCGATCAGATTTCTGTGGGATATTTAAATAGCTGAGTTAATATAAATGGCGAAATTAAACCAGACAAAATACTGTAGCGCCTGCAGCTGCTAGCCGCCGCAAATGCTTCCAAACTCTTTCATTATAACTCCGATATTATTAATATCTTGCTTGACAATATTGTTAAACATTGCAAGATACTACTAGCTAGTACGATACAAATATATGTTATCTCCCAGTATGTATAAGGAATGCAAGACGTTTTGGATTCGGTCTGTACACCAGGCTGTCGTAACAAAAGAAATCAATCAATCAAATCAAATGTATATTATATTTATGCCCCCGATTTCCAAAATGATTTATTAATACTGTATTATTTTTTAAAGAATCTGCAAATTCAGCGATCAAAATTTTTTTTCTATGTTTAAAATAATGAATGATTGATCCTTACGTGTATAAAATTAGTCTGCCAGATGGTCATTGGTCGGATGAGTGTAGAGTCAGATAAGGGATCGTTGATATCGAGGGGCTGCATCCCTAGCTGCTTGGAAAGCCAGCTCTAAGATATTGAAATTCATATGAGCTGAAATTGACTATACCATTGGAGGGAAACGATGAGTACTGAAATGTGTAAATGTGTTTTTTTTTTCCGTAGGATGATGCTCTAGTATTTTATCTGGTTGGGAACAGGACGTTCACAAAATGTTTGTAATACACACCAGCAGTAGTATTAATATATACTTCCAGTATAACATTTTCTTGCATAAGAATGGGAAAGAGGAGACCTTATTTACCATCCCCAAGAAAGTAAATCAGTCAGGGAGACCTGATCCCTTGCATTTATTGGTACTTTGCAGTATGGATGTTGGGTAGGTTTTCAATTGGTTCATTCTCGACTTGTGGTTTGTTGCTTTGTAGGGGGACCTTGGTCCTTTCAATCCCGGCCTGCCCGTGAATGTGCCAGTTTGGTTGGCTTTAAACCTAAAGCAGAGACAGAAATGCAGAATTGTCCCTCCGGAATGGATGGATGTGGGTATGTCATTATGTTTTTTTTTTCTGGAGTGCTGTTCACATTTTCAAAACGGGGAACTTTTAGCATTTTGCAAAATGCACTAAGACTATTATCAAAATGGCAAACAAATGAATCGCCCCTCAGCTCTGTTGGTCACTGCAATAGATTCAGCCAGGCAATAGTAAAACTTTGTTACTGTATTCCAAAAGTAAGTGTTAGCAAGGCAATAGTGTAAGTGAAGAAATCATACTACATGCAGATTTGGATTTTACTACACGGCACACAAAATTTCTCTGAGCCATTATTGGCTATAACCATTTTTACTAGTGTTTGTTTGTAAAAAAAAAAAAATCATTCTGTTTTTCAGTCCTTTAAATGAAAACAGATGGATATGTAATAAATAAATTGAAAAACCGCTCTAACATATATTTTCTTGTACTGTGAAATTGAAGAAATAGGTCTCTTTTGCATGGTCACATAATATATTCATACATACCTATTCTCATTAGTGAAAGTCCTGATGGTCGAAACCACAGTGGATCGGCTAAGATTTGGCTTAACACTTTGCCCAGCCTCTGCTGTTAGGTCATGATTGATGACATGGTTACAATTTTAGCCCGTTTGTGATTTAGAGATCTGTGGCTGGCGTCCCCTTCCCCTCCCTCACATATGGACCCCTCTTTCTCTGGCACCTCCAGGCTGTGGCTCCTGTCGAATTTGCATATCCATTTTTCATCATCAAATCCCTGGTAGCCTCATCTAGAAGGGCTTTTCAGCCATGATAACTGGAACCATTTAAAAATGAGGATTTCAACCACTGAAAGATAAACGGATCCGGGAGTCGTTGCTTTCAACTGAACAAATGAATTAGTTTTGTTTAACAAAAAATACCTGATGGACTCTTCTGATGATGTGCCTGACATTTAGAATTCGAAACGATCATGAACTATTTAGTGTTTAGGGGGCAGATACGAGACCGATGCTGAGATCTGTTTTAATGAGCAGAAAAACTGGAGGAAATCCGTGAGCAAGAGCGGAAGGAAGCCACTTTCACCCCCATCCCGAGTCCCCACTACATGGAGCTGACCAAGTTACTCCTCAACCAGTGAGTAGCAGTGTTTAAAAACATAGACCTTTTTCAGGATTACATTCAGTTACATTTCAGTACTCGTTTGTCATCGTTACTGTGGTTAAACATGCTATTGTCGAGACCTTTGGTTAAGAATTATGGATGTAGAGCTTTTTAAAAATAAATGGTGCGCGTTTGCCAGTGCTTCTGACAACATCCCCAAAGCTGATGAGATTCGGACTCTTGTGAAGGACATCTGGGACACCCGGGTGGCCAAACTGCGCCTGTCTGCAGACAGCTTCGTCAGCCAGCAGGAGGCCCATGCCAAGGTATCCGGACAGCCCATCAGCTCTGCATTGCCCTCGCTCCCAATCTCATAACTAAAATGGCCAAAAACATTCTTATAAAGTGGTTTTCAGAGTTGAGTAGTGTGCAGTCCTGGGCCAACATGAGCCTTTGCTTTGATCTTTGTGTCGCTACAGTAAAATCCCTACAGCTGCTCCTCTCCTCTCCATCCCCAGCTGGATAACCTGACCCTGATGGAGATAAACAGCACCCGAGCCTTCCTGCTGGACGCGCTCAACTGCATGTACAAACTGCGCGCCAACACACAGCCGGGCGCTGGCACCACCAAGGCCCAGGACTATTAGTCTCTGCTCCAGGGCTGTCCGTTGTGGACAGTGACCCAGACGCGGACTTGCTTACCCTGTCAGACCCAACCTCGTTTCCACCGGGCTGCTAACCAAGGGACCACCAGCTGCTACTTCCTGTCGGGCAGTCTGTCGCGTGGATCTTTGGCTCGGCCGTAAAGGCCGCGTCTGGTTGCTGGCCTAATTTCGGGAGGCGGCGTGCAGACATCTCTCGTAGGAGCCCGCTAAAGCGTGGTCGACCAGACTTTACCGATTCAGTTTGTGGGGATCGTGTTTTTGGTGAGGCCAAGTTGATTCATGTTAATAAAGTGTGGGGTTGCTGGCTTCAAGTTCACGCATGAGATAAGGTTTTAAGTGTTTTTAAGGTTGCTTGTTGCAGTGGGCTTTTGGCTAGTAAGTCGAATGGTTACGGACGCTAGATTTAAACTGATCTTGCCATGCTATGGATGACTGGAATTTCATTTGTCTAATGCTCTTTACACAGCTTTCAAGTACAAATAAGGAGCTGGTATATCAAAGTAGTTTATTTTTTTCTAGATGGGAACACAAATATATATACATTAGGAACCAAACACTTGCATGTACATTTTGTAATTTATTTCCTTTTGTCTGAAATTACAGCAATATATTCATAAATACCTAATTACTACATTCAACAAAGAATATATTACATTACAATGGATTCAAACAAGTACAATTAAAAACGATTTCACAGCATCTAAAAAATCCTCCATTGAATCGGGGTGGCATGTTTTTTTGTCTTGTACGTCAGCCAGTAAACCTTTGGGTGGGCCAGTGCTCAGTTTAAACTAGGTGAAGTCTGACAGTAACAAATGTACTGCTTTGGGTGTGTAAACACTGTACTGCCTCCGCCTGAGTTCTCGGTTCTCCTGTAATGCAGCCTGTGGCATACAACAGACTCACCACTCATCAGCTTTGGATCACCCACACGTTATTTAATAAAATCAAGGGATTGGTCTTCCTCGGTTAGCCTAATGTCACTGCGTGTTTATTTCTTTTTACAGAGAGCGAAGGCGATCGTATTTTTTAATGCACTGCTGAGCAAACGGGGTTCAGAATTAAAGAGGCTACAGTCTCTACACATGAAGGCCTGGCCGTGTTGAAGAAACGGTCAAGCTGCAGTAGGTTGAGAGTATAGTGGGAAGACACGGTCAAGCTGCAGTAGGTTGAGAGTATAGTGGGAAGAAAACGGTCAAGCTGCAGTAGGTTGAGAGTATAGTGGGAAGAAAACGGTCAAGCTGCAGTAGGTTGAGAGTATAGTGGGAAGAAAACGGTCAAGCTGCAGTAGGTTGAGAGTAGTGGGAAGACACGGTCAAGCTGCTGAGAGGGCAGAGCCAGTTAGCGTTGTTGGAGAAACACTTGTCTCGCGTCAGAGGCGCAGGTTGGACACAATGACTCCTGCACAGAACCGGTCTTCGCTGAGTCAATCAGCTTTTTTTTTAAGTCTGATTTTTTTTGTCCAACGCACGTTGACGAAAACTATTTCTAAATGTCTAAGCTTACTCATTCTGGGAAAAGAATGGTATGAAAATATACTTTGAGTAAATAGTTTTGAAATGTACTATAATCTAGAACACACCACTTATTATTGGATTAAGGCCATTCTATAACACTTTCCATGAAGCATTGTGGGAAAGGTCATAACTTATCTTAGATGTTCCAAAGGCAATGCTGCAGTAGACTGGGAGCTCGCTTATTAAACCTATTTTACTGAAGGTCAAATAACGCCCTCTACTGGAACAGTAGAGGAAGTGCGTGGATCTCAATTTCTACCAGCAAAGCATGGAATAGGGAGAAAATGTTAAAAAGAGTGAAAGGGAAGTAACTTCTAATAATTTTTGAACATCGGTGTCTGAACCACATCTGTACCCATGTGCTTGTCCCAAGTGTCTTCAGCCTATATGCTCACGTTAAAAAAAAATATTTAAAAAAATTTGGCACAAAAAAATGATATAAAATCATTATGAAAATCTACCTTTGTCTTGCAAGTGGGGTCTAAAAAGAGGCAGCCGTACCTTTAAGGCAGTGAACTCACAAAACAAGCCTTTACTCTGGCCCTCCACAGTGATGTCAGCCAAACAGGAAGGAACACGGCTTCCACTCTCCTCTCTGACTCCAGCCAAGCCGGGACTTGGAGGGTTTAAAGGAGTCTTTTAGCCCCATTATGGGTTAGTACATGGGCAAAGTGACCGAGAGCAGTGCTGTGTGTTTAGGAGATAGCACCGCCGTTGTGACTGACAGGCATCAATCTCTTCTAGCTGGGGCTTACCTATGTGCATTACATATAACCAATTTAAAAATCCAAAATTTGAGGCGTGACCGTTGGAGTTTCCTCGGTATCTTTATAAACCAGAGACTTAAGGCAGACTGGTTGTTTTGTTTGTAAATGGCACCAATAAGATGTGAGAATGTATGTTCATATGGTAATTTCCAATGAAGCCTCTAGAGGCTTTACAGTTGAGCAGACGAGCATGTGCTGCAGGGCATCTGGGTGGCAGTTACAGTGACGGTATTCCTCTCCATGACCAGGACGCACACCGTTACAACAATGAGCTGAAACGGATCAAGTTATCAAAACTCTGGCTCCCTGAAATGGAAACACGAGCCATCGCTAATGGGTAACTCCCCCTTCAGGAACGCAGAATTCTGAGCAGATAACATAAGATGATCACTGGCCGTCCCACGAGAGAACAGGCCACCTCTTGGGCCTTGCGGCAGGATGCTGCAGTGCCACAGGCCCGGTAACATATCAGACCGGATATCTGACGTTACGTGCCCAATATCAGACACGCTCAGTGGTGATTTTGAATATCTGCTTAGAATTCTAGGCTCTTAAAAAGGTGAAATAATTCGTGTGAATTCATATTACATATATGAAAGGGCAGATGGGGCTGTGAGGTCAGACTTCTGACTGGCGGGGAGCGCAGCCAATGGCAGAGTCCAGGGCGTTTCTGGTCCTCCCTATCTGCCACGAGACTGGAGGACAGGTGCAACCACAGCCCAGAAGGATCATGGAAGTGCATGCACCAGTGGAAAAACAATCTCTCCTTTAAACATTTTTAAAACTGTTTCATCCTGACCAGCAGCAGTACAAACACTAAAGCAAGGTTGTTGTTTTTTTAAAGCCCCAAAGCATTAACATATTAAAAATGGCAGGCTTTTCAGAACAATGATTAAAGTAATAAAAACATACAAAATTCTTTTTTAATATTATTTACATTACAAGGCTGAAGGACCTCTTTAAATTTATTCTCAAAATTTCTATTTTGTAATAAAACATTTCTTTAATCTTTCCAAAATGTGCATTTGTAGGCTCTTCCTTAATGCGAGAGGAGCAGTTCCTTGCGACAGTACCTCGCGGTAGTTCTTCAGGGATCATTTTTTTGTTTCTGTTTTTACGTTGTTTAAGTGCATTTCCAGTGGAAAGCCCCTTCGGCCCCCAGGAGACTGACTGAGCAGGGAACGGTCCATCTAAGCCGCACAGGAGGATTTTAACAAGGAACGGTCCATCTAAGCCGCGCAGGAGGATTTTAACAGGGAGCGGAGCGGAGCGTCTGTGCGGGACCCCGACCGGCTTCGTTATTGAACTGTGTTGGGTTTCAGGTGGGAGTTGTGAGTGCGGGGTTTTCGTGTGCTAACCATGTGGCACTGATAACTCCCAGCACACACTGGCCTGGACCAGACGATTCACCCCCTTCCCACGCGCCACACTGGTAGCTAGCCAGAGCTTCAATCCACTGATCAGGTGGAAAGTTTGTGTGTATGCGGGTTTTTGTGTTTTTTAATGATTCAGGTTTGATAATAGGCTCCACAGAGCAAAGTCACAGGAGGGTCCCAGGGGCCGGGGCCGGGGCAACGCAGAAGCCAAGCTGGGACGTCACCTCGGGGGGTAGCCCTTGAAGTAACCCCTAGACCCCAGCGGCTGCGGTAACGTGAGGCACTTTCGGAAGTGGTCCAACTCGGCCTGCAGCTTCTCCCTTTCGGACGCCAGCCTCTGCTTCTGGGCCATCAGCTCCTGTCGGAGGAGGAGGAGGAGGAGGCGTGTAATGAGATGCATGGCACAGGAGGGCTTTAAAGAACAGCAGTGAAACAACGGAGAGCTCGGGGGAGTCCCAGTGTGTCAAATTAGAGTCATTTAAAAACCCAGCAGTCAAATATACAACATCATCATCATCATCATCATCTCGCCAGACGCCTCTCCTCCAAGTTTAATGGCCAGTGCAGCTGTAAACTTCTAAAATATAGAACACAGATACCCTGAAAACTGTAGACAAACAGCAATCATTTAGTACTATCCCAAGGGAACAATGAGGGCGGGAGGGGGGTTCTGACCAATTAAAAACATGGACAGGTGGCGCTTGGTAAGTGTTGGGGAGGGGGGTGGATGAACATCTGTTTACAGGCGAGACACTGCTTTAGCTTGCCTGCAAGTGCCTGAGAAACACTGAGAAGGGTGAGAGAAAGAAGATGGCAGAGACAAGAGAAGGACGCTAGGCGTTGGTGCCGATCTGAGACGGAGAAAGGAGATGAGATGAGGAGAGGAGAGGAGATGAGATGAGATGAGAAAGAGAGGAGGCAGCTCACCCCCATGCTGTGTGAAAGCTGCTCAGCGGTCAGGCTGAGATTGTAGTGATGAGCCTCCAGCCTTCGACACTGGCTCTGGAGCACCTGCCGCTCAATACTTTGCTCTAAGAGAGGGGGAAAAGGACAGCCTGTGAGCTCGTTAACATCACCGGGGGAGAGCGCGGCTTCACGCAGCTCCAGGCTTCCTCCGCTCACCTCGGCTCCTGGGCCTCATTAGTCTCAGCAGAAACCGCACTCTGCTTCCTTCACCAGACGGGGGCGCACGCTTTTCTAAAAGAGGCAGTTTCCACGCCCTTTGGTGTTCTCAACCGCTACAAAGTGTGATTGGGTTCCTCTCCACAGAGCGGTCAAATGTGCACATCAACAACGGCACACTTTCTACAGCACATACCTTTTGCAAGCCTTATTTATTTAGTTAAAAAAACACAAGGTACTCCTATTAATGAATATGAATTACAAATCCCCAAAACTTCCCAGGGTCTTGAAAGCTGAGCATTTGAAGCTTTGTAAGCCAAGCAAACCAAAGGGTAAAAAAGGGCCAGAAAATTCTAATTCCACTCAGATTGCTTCCTGTGGTTGGCAGCAAATCACCAGGAATAAAATCTAAATCAGGAAAGCTTTTCGATGAGGCATAACACTGTCCTCTGGTGTTAAGACTGTGTAACTACAGCTGTTTTTTCCTTTTTGGGGTGGCCATATGGGGAAATGAACCCAAATGTTAAAGAGATCAGGGTAAGCCACATTCAGGGACTGAAATGTCAGAAATCAGGAAAGGCACATATTCGTTCTGGCTAAACATCAGCAATTGACAATCAACCTGTAGATTCTAAACCTTCATTTGTCACAAATGTGGTATAAACTGGTTAAGCATAATCGCCTTACTAATTGAACCTACGCTGTTCTATACAAAGCGCTTTAAATCAGTGTTATTGTAATTGACTCTCTACAAATGATTAAAGAGCAGCAGCTTCAGTCCCCACTCAAGGCAGTAGCTTCCAAATTCCCCTGTGCCAGCACTCAACTCACCATCAATGTACTCCTGATAGGTCTCAAAGACTGACTCAATCCCCTGCCACCTGGGGGTGGGTGCCTCTTCTTCCTCGTCGTCCTCTTCCTCCGAGTCCTCCTCGCCCGACAGCCCTGCAGTGTCCCGACGGGGTGGCAGGAGGCAGTGCTGACCGTTAGGTGGCGGGTGGCCTAGTCGGCTGGGCGGTCCCTGCAACTCTGGAATGTTGTAGTGTACTGAGGAGTCCAACTTGAGGTTAGGCTCTGCCATATGCGTGGAGCCCCCTGGTGATGAAAAAGAGCACGACAGACATTTAGGGCGAGTGTGAATTCACACAACAGACAACACAGAGGTAAAGGTGAGGGTTCTGGTTGTGGAGGGGCTAAACAGCATCACGGCCCACCTTTGTGCTTCTGCAGTGCCTTCTGGGTAGACTGCAGCACGGACTCGTGGAACTGCTGTGCGAACTCCTCCGCCGTGAAGCTCTCCCAGGGCTTGATCTTGCCGTTGAGGCTGTGGGGGCCGTCCTTTGGGTTGAGGGGGGGCCGCATGCTGTTCAGGAGGCTGGGGTTCTTCTTGGCAGTGTGGCCCTCGCCCGGCCTGGCTTTGTCGGGCAGAGGTGCCAGAACCGGGTCCTTTGGTCTCAGGGCTTCAGCGGGAGCTTTCAGGTGCTCCGACTGGCTGCAGGATTCGACAGGCCTCTGTGGGTCGGGGGCCAAGGGGCTCGATGCCCTCCTGCTGAGCTGTCCGTCAGGTTCACTGGGTGGCTGGTCGGCGGGCAGACCTGCCGAAACGGAACATACTCAATGCAGCAGGCGCGGTGCATCATGGGAGGTAGGAGTTGTAGGAACATAGGCAGAGCTGTTCCTGCAACAAACATCTGTCTCTAATGTCCTGGTGACTGGCATATAGTAGGCAAGAGATATGACAGCTACTGATGAGCTTCTGTTTCTGTGGTCATGTGCGTATAATAATAGTGTGTGTCTTACAGTGCTTACAGTTCATGCCTGTGCTTTGATAACGTGGGCCAATTTATTTTTTTAAGTTTAATAGTGTCCGAGCTGTCGTAATCTAGAGTGTGAGTGTATGGATAATAATAAGGGCGTAATTTGCATGTGTGTGTGTGAGTGCGCGGTACTGTCTAGGGGTGGTTGTTTGTTTTTTTACCCGAGACGGACACAGGGGGGCTCTTGCACAGAGGCTGCGGGGCATGCCTGATGGAGTCCAGGGTGACAGTCTTGTGTTTAATGGCCTGCAGCAGCTCCACCACTTTCTCATTGTCTGCAGAGAGAGAGAGCGAGCGAGACCAGACCCGTTTCAGTGGCTAATTTCTGAAAAGCCCTCACTGCTACCCTGCTGCTAATGCAACATCCTCATCAATGGTCCAGGGGTGAAGAGAGGAGAATTTCTCCCGCTCGTGCTCCTGTTCTAACCTAACCACGCATGCTGCGGAAAAACAGGGCCGAGCCATTATCTCTCATCTGATTCCACAGGACTGCCGAGCGTCACCTGGAGAGGTTCTACAGTCAACCCTGCCAGATTAGGGTGGAAAGGTGGGAGAGATCAGCCCGAGCTGCCGGCTCCCACACTGGGCCCAGGTGTCCAAATGGTGGCGACTGGTTATGGAGCCAACTTGGCCAGCCAGGCCACAGCCAGGCCACAGCCAGGATCTTGGGGCAACATATCCAGTTTTTTTTGCAGTGCTTTCCAGAGCGTATGTGTTAGCTGGTTGAAAAGAGAATGGTCTCTTTTTGCTTAAAAAACATTTTTATATTACACGGGCGTATATGTAGCCGATATTAACACAGGCCTTGGTAAGTCAGCCATTAATCTCCCACAATGCAAAAACACCGTTAGCGCTGGAAGCAACTGTGTGGAGATGAAAGCCAGCCCCACCTCTCCTCTGACTGACGTTCACGTGGGACAGGCTGAACATGGTGAGGAATCTCTTCTTGTCCTCCAGCTCGGGGGCGCTGTTCATCTGCTCGGCTGTGAAGCGGGTGCTGAGGGGGGGCGGGGGCGGGGGCGGGGTCTGCCGCTTGCTCTGCACGGCCGGAGGGGAGGGGCTACGCTCCCTCAGCATCCTCCTCCTCTTCCTCCTCTTCTGCTGCAGAAGCTCCTCCCGGTGAGCGCGCGTGGTCAGGCCGAACGTGCGCAGGAAGGTCACTTTCTGAGGAGGGCGGAGACAGGGGGCGCGGTCAGGAAAAGCATGGGCGTGGCCACAACACTGCGGCAGGAAGCAGAGCGGGGACTCGGGTACCTCGGATGATTGGTCCAGCTTGAGGGGGGGCTGGTCTGCCACGCGGCGCAGGTGAGCCCGCACCTCCTCCTCGTCACTCTCGTCGTACGAGTCGTCCAGGTCGTAGTAGTAGCCTGTTCGGGGAGAGTGAGAGGAGCCGCGCCGTTAGAAGGGTTGAGGGGCGGGCTGGGTGACTGGGGCGCCGACACCCTGCCCTGTCCCCTCCCCAGCTCAGCAGGAGCTTCTGCTCCGCCTGTCACACATCATCTTAATTAGCCTGGCCAAGTAACCCCACTGTAGCAGCAGGGGGGATGAATGAGAGAGAGACGGTAGGGAGGCAGAGAGAAAAGGAAAAGGAAAAAACGGAAATAGCGCTGGGGGCTATGCAGGTCACAGTGTTAAACCCCAGGCAAGGCCAGGACAGGACAGGCCAGGCAACATGGAGGAGCCCAAATAGACAGGACTGTAACGGCATCTACAGAACCCCCGCACTTCATGTGGGTTCCTTTAAGACAACCAGATTAGCCTTTATTATTTTCTAGCCCAGTTCCTAGCTTAGTAGAAAGTACCTTTCTCTCTGGCCTCTCTCCTTCTCTTCTCTTCCAGGTCCAGCTTGCTGACAAGTTGCCGGTG
The DNA here is from genome assembly GCA_025775065.1 of Hiodon alosoides. Classification (NCBI taxonomy): domain Eukaryota; kingdom Metazoa; phylum Chordata; class Actinopteri; order Hiodontiformes; family Hiodontidae; genus Hiodon; species Hiodon alosoides. Next base: position 20,108 of record JAOYSI010056933.1, read on the forward strand.
CTGCTGCAGGAACTCGTCGTAAACCAACATGGGCTCAGCGCCGACCCGAGATGGCCCCTGCAGACCCCTGTACGGGGCGTTGGCCTTGTGTGCACTGCTGAGGTCTCCGTACTGGCTGGACAGGGACAACGATGCCCTCTGCTGGTTGAGGAAGGTCTGCGTGGATTTCTCCAGCTCTGCCAGAAAGGTGCTAGGCTCCAGGAGGACACTCCCCCTGATAGAGGGGTACTTTTCGAGGCCCTCTTTCCTCTTGCTTCCATCCTCTGGCTTTTCGGGGGCAAAGTGTCGCTCAGGCTTGGTCAGGGCCAGGGGCGACCGGTTTGGGTCGTAGCTGCTGGGTGTTACGGGCTCGTGGCTGCGGCGGGAGTCCGAGGTTGTGTCGATGAGAGACGCCGGATTCCACAGGGTGGTGGGTGGGGGCGGGACATGTTCTCGGGGCTGGGGTTTGGGCGAGATGAGCGGGGGCGGTGCCCCCAAGTGCGGGAGAATGTCTCGACTTCCTGGATCATGGTTTTGAAGCGATCTATGCAATGAAAAGGAACACCGCAGTCAAGAATGCAAAAAAACACTGAAGATCCTATACACAGAAGTACATTAGCACTGGTATCAGTCAAAAAAGGAAAACCATATAGCGGTATGATCTGGTGCAGATGGCTCAGATCACTGCTTTAATGCTGAGGGTTAATATCCTTTCAAAAGTAGCATGGTGAAATTACCCTTAAACCGACTCATAAGAAAACCAGCGTAGAAGGAACAGGCTTAATCATGAACGACAGCTGAAGCTCCACTTCACGCACAAGAGGTTCCTTAACAGGTAGCCGATTCAACTAAACTGGTTAATTAAAGAGCCATCTACCACCCCTGCCGGTTATGGTAATCACAGCACCCCCATCTGTGCAAGCAGCCCCTCCACGCGGATCTCAGGAACAATGCAACTACGAGAACTACCGACAGGAGGCGCGTTCCTGTCCCTGTCCCGTCTCCAGCACAACCCGAGCACTGCAGTATTAATTAGCACTGACCTCAATAGCGGCACAGAAGCCGGGCCAAATGCAGATATTATGGGGATAAAAATAATAGCAGGGGAAAGGGAGCTGGACTTAGACAAGGTTGGGAGGATGAAGGGAGAATTAGCCATTGTTTGGCTGACCTAGTAGCCTCCAATTAAACCTGCCCAGCTCTAATCCTCATGAGGAGGCCACACCAACAGACACAGCGCCTCCCACTGACCAGGGGCAGCAGTGCACAGCAGAGCGAGGGGAACTTCGGCGCTAACGTACCAGCGCGTTTAGAAATCCATGAGGCCCGTGGCAGGAGCTCAGAACCAAAGGCAGAGACGAAACAAACACCCAACGTAGAAACAGAGAGGAGCCGGTTTCCCCTGGTGGAGAAGGCCCTGTGTGGCTTACTCACCGGTGGCCCTCTGCTCGCGGGTCCCCTCCGTCCCCTGGCCGGCCCATGTCCAGGTGCTGCTCCAGGACCTGCTGGCGGAACTCGGACACCTGGTACTGCCGGTCCTCCTTCTCCTGACGTAGCTTCCTCTGGCGGGCCAGCCAGCGCTCCTCCTCGTTGGTGCGCTGCAGCATCATGGCGGTGGCCAGGGCCCCCGACACCGCCCCAGCCGGCCCCAGGTAGGCCCCGTGGGCGGAGATCAGGCTGGGCACGGCATGATGCGCAGCGCTCATGGCCGGGTGGAGAGAGGCCTGGACGGGCTTGGGTGCTGCTAGGGGTGGCTCTTTGGGCTTATCTGTAAAACCAAAGTCAAAATCTATAGAAACGCGAACAATGCGAGGAATAGCCGGACATTTTTAAAACGTGTGATATTTACCAGATCAACATAAAGGCGACAGACAGACTTAATGCATTAATGCTATCAAGCCACGGACCACTTCCATTACATTTCGTTATTTGACTAGTGTGTGGACCTGAGCAGAGCGTGCATTTGATCTACAGAATTAAGTTGTTTTTCTCAGCATTTCATGGCAATGTCTTTCCAGCAGCAAGACTAGCTGTGCAAGGCAAGGTCGGTTTAGTGTCGATTAACCGGAACGTTAAAGCTGATGTAGGGTTTGTGCCGGAACTGCAGTTCAACTGATGATGATAAGCCGGTCAGTACGATAATCATCATCATTAGATATCCATTTCATGGAGAGACTAGATAATGAGAGCAGGTTATCTACCTCACAGTATTAAAGCCTGAGGAGGCGTGACACACAGAGTGGGACTGGGTCAGGAGCAGACAGGGCTCTCCTCCCAGCTCACTTGTATGCAGGTTAATTGGATTTTCTTTTCTTTTAATCTGGGCTGTTCTCCTGGCACTGCTTCTATAGATGAGCGCACGACGTGAGACTCCTATCCAGTAGAGGTTCCATGTGTGGTGAATGTGATACAGTTTCAGACCCTCAATGCGAACGCGAATGTGTGATATGACTGTGTGCAGCCTGTGTGTGTGTGTGTGTGTGTGTGAGAGCGCACCGTCTCTGATCACCTACCCGGCCTGTTTGGGGTCAGTCTCTCTGCAGGCTTGGCCCGGTCCTCCACCTGTCCCCGTAGGCCGTGCCGCTCCGCCAGGTAAAGGCTCTCCAAGGCCTTGGAGGCCTGTAGCTCCTTCTCTCTGGCCCTCTCCTTTTGCCTTTCTGCCTCACGCTCCCTCTCTCGCTCTCGTTCCCGTTCCCGCTCTCGCTCCCGCTCCCGTTCCCGTTCCCGCTCACGTTCCCGCTCACGCTCACGTTCTCGCTCCAGCTCCTTCTCCCGCTCGGCCTCGCGTTCCCGCTCTTTCTCGCGCTCCCGTTGACGTAGCTCGTCCTCCATCTGCAGCCTGGCGGGGGGGGGGGTTGGAGGGTGTAAGATCTCACAGGTACTCTCAGCACTCACCAAAACCCCGTCGAGGCGTTGGGAGGGGGAAAAACTGATTCCTTGGAAGGACAACAACGAATGAAAACTGGCGTGACGCACACCAACCTCTGCGGCGCCCCCCCGTGTGTGCTATAGCGCCGCTGGCTTTCTGTCACATGAGGGTAGACGGGGCATGAGCAGAACCAAAGAGCCGGGAGAAGAGCTGTCAATTGCTCTGGTTCTCGAGTGACCCGAATGCATGGGGGGGGGGCGGTAACCAGCGGTAACCAGCAGTGAGGTGAGAGGTTTGTGAGTGTGTTGTGATGAGAGTTCTCGAGACAGCACGTTAGCGGCGGCGCACGTTAGTTAGCCGAGCTGAGGACGCACCTCTCCGACAGCCGCTCGGACTGCAGCGCGGACAGAGAGGAGTGCGAAAGGTCCCCGGGGTAGCGTACTCCGGGCAGGTGCATGTGGACGGCGGAGGGGTGGAGGGGTGGAATGGCGCTCGCCCCAGGCAGCGTGTAGAAGGGCGAGCGCAGCGCCGACAGGCAGAAGGAGTCATCCATCCTGGGAGGGAGGGGGAGAGAGAGAGAGAGAGAGAGAGAGAGAGAGAGAGAGAGAGAGAGAGAGAGAGAGAGAGAGAAACCGGGGTCAGGGCCTCCCGTGTTACTGCGTAAGTCCCCCACTCACTTCATTAACCTCTGCTCTCTCCCGCAGTGGAGCGCATTAGAGGCCGTTTCCATCTGACTAAAATCAATCTCGCCCTGCGAGGAGCCTGCAATCAGCCTTGCAGCGCGGGATGATGGGAGCGGGGGGAGGGGGGGCTTTTTTAGTGGCCCAGCCAAGCTCGAGCCGCACCTGTCTGCCACTACGCTCTGCCCTCGTGTTTCCAATTACTGCTCTGATCCTTCATATTTTTTTAAACTACCATCAATCCTGCTGAAGGACCTACATCAAGTATGAAAAATTGCATGTCATTTTTAAATAATTGAAATAATTGAGAGCGAGCGAGAATGAAGGTCCCTTCATTAAAGCGATGCTCTTGACAGAAGCGCAGCGCAGCGCCGGGAACGGGGCGGAAAACCACAGCTCCTCAGGGGAAAACCCGACCCGGCCCAGCCAGCTGTAGGAGAGGGCGCGCGAGTGTTGGCGTTTACACCTCTACCCCCGTTAACTCGGCAGCGTCCTAAACAGACGGCTGGCGAGAAGGAAGATGGACGCGGTCCGGACGACGGACAAACAACAACACGTAACGGTGCCGAGCGGAGAGTGAAAATGAACTGACTTCTGATCTTCCAACCGCGCGCGGATCTTGGTGGCTGCCCACCTGTAGGCGGAGAAGGAGGGGTGCGGCAGGTAGCCGGCGTGGTAGTAGGCGGCGGCGGTGGCTGGATCCAGGCCCAGGGGCAGCGAAGGCATGCGCATGTCTTCTGCCGTGGCATAGGGACGGAAGCTGCGCAGGTACTCCTCGGGCACGCCGGCCGGGGGAGCCATGTGGTGCATCTGTCGGGGCAGGCTGCTGGGATGGGGCAGAGAGAGACACCCCCGCTAATGACGCCGCTGGAACCCTGTCTCTGTCTCTGTCTCTGTCTCTGTCTCTGTCTCTGTCTCTGTCTCTGTCTCTGTCTCTGTCTCTGTCTCTGTC
>JAOYSI010056944.1:0-21716 GCA_025775065.1 Hiodon alosoides
ATATAAAAGCAAATAATGGTGGGCGAGTTTATTATTATGTTAATTATTATGTTTATTACAACTCAGACCCAAAGTAAAACAATAATGGGAAGGCATAGTTTGTCAGACAAAGGTCTTCTATCTACATTTATGAAACATTGCTGTTAATGTTTGCTTTCCTAGCTAATGGTAATAATAATAATAATAATAATAATAATAATAATAATAATAATAATAATAATACTTTTCATTAGTAAATATGCAACACAAGGTGCTTAACATTTCAAAAAAACTAATTAAAGAAGGTAAAACAAGGACGTAAGTAAAACAAGAGTAAAACACAGATTTAACAAACACTTTTATACAAAAAGTGTAGAAGAAGATTTGCTTTCAAATAGTGTTTAAAAACCGTTTGGAACAATAAGGAGCAAAGACAGCCCTCAGATCAGGAAGAAAGCCAGTGTCTAAGGACCTCAGGTGCCTCTGGAATATATTTCAAAAGCAAAAAGGGTGCTAAAAGGGTGCTAAACCATTAAGTGCTTTAAAAACGAATAAGAGTATTTTAAAATCAATTGCTGAAAAACAAAAAAACAAACAAACAGGTAGCCAATGCAGAATTTTTAGGTTTTTGTTAAAAAATCTGTACTAATTTTGGTGGCAGAAAATGTATCTTTTTTTGGCAGCTCAGTTTAATGTGCAGTAATCCATACGGCTAAAAAAAGAACATGTGTAACTATTTTTTTGCATCTAAGGAAAAAAATTATTATTATTTTTTTATTTGCCCAATGTGATATAAGGTGGTTTCAGTAACAAGATTTATAAGTTAATTCAGAATCTAATATGCCCCCCAGCCTTTTTACTTCTGGCACTTGATAAAAGTTCCAAAAAAAAGTTTTTAAAGCCTACAATATGATCCTCGGTTTTGTCCTCATTTAATTCGACATGATTATTGATCCAGTTTATAATCTCAAAAGATATTGGTTGACAACAGGATGTTTTGTATCAAAAGCCTTGACATGACTGTAGTGATGTTTGTCATCTGCTTAATGAATAATATTTAATTGAAACCATGCCCTGAGATAACGCTACCCATTGGGTCATCTCTAACAAACAAAAGGAGGGACCCAGATTGGGTCCCTGAGGGACCCCACAGTCCATGCTATATTTTACTGAAGCATGCTGACCAAGACTAACAAAATAGTGCCTTCCCATTATTTAAGAGAGGAACTAATTCAGAGCAGAACCTGAGAGACCAACATAGATCTGTAAAAGGAGGATCAATAAGTTATAGCCTACCGCATCATAAAATCTCATGAAATCCAGAAATCGGATCAAGGTTATTCTTCTAGAGCAGTGGTTTTACCACAGCTGTCTTTAGGGGGATTGGAAACACACCTGTCTTAATTGAGCAGTTTACTATTTCTAATGAAGTATCAGAGACTTTTTCCAAGCTAGAAGGGATTGGATAAAGACAAGTTGCAGATTTCAGTTTTTCAATGATTTTGTGAACTTCATTTTTATCTATAATCAAAAAGCATCTGAGGGTAGCACGAAGGGGAAATTGCAGTCTAGAATTTCATTCTTACAGTATTTACTGTATTGGATTTGATATTGACAGGCTTATAAAAATGCTGCGAATGAATTGCATTTTGACGATGATGCTTGTATCTAAACAATATGAGCTTTTTTTAGTAGTCGATCAATAGTAGAAAATTAATCCATTGGATTATCCGAATCTTCAGTAATTATATTTGAAAACTATGATCATTCTATACGGACGGTTTATTTTATTTTCTTATCTGGAGTTTCTCCCAATTTGCTCTTTTTTTTTATGCAGTCTTGTAGAATAGCCAATATTTTCATTTCTGCGTGGCATAGCAACGCGTGAGGATTTGAGAACAGAACAATTTTAATAAGAGTCCGTAATTTCCAAATGCATTCCATCGTTCAGGTGACCTAAAAGTTTATTGGCGCATAAACATATTGTCGACACACTTTGACCAGTAACCTACTCCTGATGGCTGGGCTAGGTTTGCCACACAGACGGTATATACCGAACTGTGCGCTATTTGTGCGTACTTTGACCCCCTGTATCATATGTTCGGTAATTACAAGGATTCTAAATCCATTGGAAATTATTTTATTTTTTTTGCGGGTGTGGTTATGGGGTGTCCTACTAAGGTGGAAACCCTAGGCTGGTAAGCAAGCCCAAGGCGCACAAGATGGGAAGATGAGTATGTCGCTATGGTTCGTGTTATTTTACGAAGACTACAAAGCAGAAACAAAGCCCTTCGCTCTATTAGCTTGATGCAGTCAATGACATATCGTTTCTGAGGTTTATTCTCTGTTCAGTCATCCAGTCAGACATCCACATTTATATTAAATTGTTTATTGTGAGACAGTTCTAAGAACATCTCAAATAGATTAGAACCGGGTGTAAAAGTATTTTAAAACGATGCACATTCTGGTAAAATTCAGGCAGTTTGGCAACCCTGGACTAGCCATCAGAAGTAGGTTATTGGTCGAAGTTATGCACCTATACATTTTATAAAGGTATCAACGATGGCATCACTCAACATTTCCGATATTTTATTAGACAATACAAAATGTATGCGAACGAGGAAATCACGTTTATACATGTCAACAATTGAGGTAGGATCAATACTTAATCCTCCTGAGTTAACTTTACCTAATGTATGGCCAAGTCTATGTGTTGACCTGTTTTCATGATGAACAAAAAAAGAGAGTTTAGCAAGCTCAGAAATTCTGAGGCCTCAACATCTGAGTCTGCATACTTCTTAAGCTGGTGTCTTTACAATTATGTCTTTTTAATTTGCTTCAGGGGAACAAAACAAAAACACAAAAAAACTATGTTAATTAAGTATAAAAGACACATTTAAGGTCTAAAAGGTAGAGTTTTGCACCAGGCTTTTGCCATTTGTTCCACGTTGGAAACGTGATTAAAAAAAAAAAAAAAAAAAAAAAGATCGCACTGCTGGTTGAGAAATTATATGTGTTTCAGAGTTGGAATCTCCAAATATAATAACCTTTCCTTAAAATAACCATAGTACTTCCTGAGTTATTACAATATAAACGTAAACGTGTAACTGAGTATGAATCCATGCTTCTGATCCGAAGATATGTTGGCTGACAACAGGACGTTTCGTATCAAAAACAATAAATATGGCTAAGGTAGACGTAAATACTCGCTTAAGAAAAGAGATTCAACTGAAAGTTTTCATCCATATTTACTATGACGTATACGATACATTCATCAAAATATATTTTAAGACTGGCGACCCAGGGAGCTGTAGCAAATCATCTCAATGTAATTTTTAAATATAATAAGTTATATGTTATCATTTTCAGCAAACGAAGCACACGCTGCTGCGAAACTGTGAGAAGCCCAGCAAAATAGGCTTGAACCCTCTTTTAAAAACAGAACTCCGCAAGACCGAGAATCATCAACTGTGTGTGCAGCCGGAGCAAAAGCGACTTTCATTTATTTGTATATGACAGGAGATGAAACGTCTCCATGAAAAGAATAATAACAGCACACATAATAATCCTCATTCTGTCTTTAATTAAATAATTACCAAATATTACCAAATTTTAACATAAGAACTATGGAATATTTCGCCCCACAGTTAACATTGTATTGGGATAAAAAAGTAAAATTCTTATTTTTAGTCAATCAAGAGTCCATATCTGAGGGAGCGAAAAATTAATTTTTGGCACGCATATTTAAGAGAAATCGAGCATTTGGTTGTTTTGTTTTTTTGCTCTTGTTTTTTTTGTGGAAACAACCGTTTTATGCATTTTCTTTTGCTCGTTTACTTCTTTTTCTCTTTGACAGTTTTATATAGCCTAATTTAGTTGTACTACATACGCACGCTTCACTCGGTTGTAAACTGAATTTTGTTTTTAACAGTACACAAGCAACATAAGCATTAGAAAACATCTGCACATCCCCCCAAAAATCTACAATAATAATACCCGCGATGCTGTATTGGGTTAGACGTTTCACAAAATGGATAAATGGATAATAATAATATAAATGTATTTTTTTCAGCGCTTTTTCATAAGGTCAAAGGCGCATTGACCGCAGGTCAATACAAAACATAAAACAATAAACACAAACAACGACAAGCAGACGCAGAGCGGGAATGCAGCTTTACTTAAGACAAAATGAATACGTGATTAATTTCACAATAAAAAAGTCGGGCGGAATAAGGAATTTAAGGTAGCCGCATCTAAGAGTACTGATATTTTTGTGCGTTATATTATATGTTGCCTTATACTGCAAGGAAAAACCTTATACAACTCTAAAATCTCCCGAAACAAAATCCGTATAATGAATACGGTAACGATATAAATGAACTGTTAAAACACTAATTTAACAGAAGAAATCTCATTCACAGCCTTTTTTAAAAAATCAGTCTTCTGAAAATTACGCATTAGGCCGCGCCAGGTTTGGAGGATTATAGGTCGTACCTTGGACCATTCATCATAATGTCGCATCAGAACGATATTTACCCTGTTCATGTTTGGTTTTCATGTTAGTTAGTTTACTGTATTAGAGTTGCAGTAAACAAACGCAAAAACCAGAAATCTTAACGCAACCCACCTTCAGTGTTGGCTCACTTTACAAAAGTAAGGTTTAAAGACATTTAATTAGCGCCATAATATGAATCCGATTGGTTTGTTGAAGAAAAGTGATAAAGCGTTGTGCAGCCATACTGTCACTTTATACATTGATTAAAGAACCATTGCTAAATTCGATGGTATACCACGTACTGGTTTTTTGCACAATTATGTTTTCTGTGTGTGTGTTTTTTCCCTTCACTAGTAAACAATGAGGCTAATTACTAAAATCACACGAAGCCATTGCACTCAACTGACAAGTGTTTAGTAATATGGGAAAACTGACGCGTTTTAATTTTAAAATTAAAAGTGTGATTGGATAACAAACGAAACCCGTGGCGTAAAATAAACCAGCGGACAGCAGTTCGTAGAGGCAGGCACACGCAGCCAGATAAATGAAACCGTTACTTTAATATAACAAACTTTCCTCCCAACAACAGAGCTACTTGGTTCTGGTAAGACACATTAGGACCTACAATTGGAGGGCACAGCTAAAAAAGGTCGTCAGGGCACCGCTGAAAACCTTTTACTTAAAGATACAGTATACAGGTTTTTAATATAAGAGGATAGACATTTTATTTAATGTTTTGTGAGCTCTAAAGTGAAACATTCAGCAATTATATCCGTAAATATGTAAATTGGGCCATTGCACCCTTTAAAAAAGGAATGTATTCATGTGGAATACTACCTGGAGAAGGAACAATTCATACCTTAGGTTTTCTATTAAACTGAGATTACTGACAACATTAAACATCCCTGGGTGTCAGATTTCACCTGGTAACTTTTAAAGGACTGGCATTAAATATAATCATTTTAAAGCAGGACATATCAAGCATCCATTTAATAGAACTGGTAAGGTTAGTTCACAGTTGGAGTGCAATTCTACCGGAATCTGTCTCAAACTGGAAACACGTTTCCACAAATTTTACAAAACAAGGTTTTTACAGGTATTTAAGTGTTTTTTTAGTCGTACATTCGTATGGAACAAATTAATATGGATTATTTAGTACAAAACCTGGGGACTCGCATTTTTGATTTAAGTAAATGTATGGCGTCTGTGTGGGTAGAGAGTTCCCTATCAGTCAGTTGTAAGCTTTGTTGTTTGAGACCCTGTCATTTCTTAATGCATGATAGGCTGCTGAGTTGGCTAAGAGGTTAAATACTCCTGGCATTTGTTCATTAGAAGCTGGTCTTTTAGTATTTTATTTATTTATATACTGAAATAAATATTACTGATGCCTGTCTGCAGGCTTTTATAAAATGTATCTCTTTATACTACTTCTGCGAGATCTTCGGGAAAGTGTTGAGCTCACTTGTGAGTTGATATTGATGTGTTACTTCTCTGCCTCCATTGGTGTGTAAGAGAGAAGGCCCACTGGTAACAGCATAGTAAATCAACTCAAGAATGGCCTACAACCCAGACCTGAGCGTTTCTTGATGGGACTAGCTGTAAAGACGAAGGGAGAGGCATTCCCCTCACTCAAAACTTGACAGAGCTGTGTTGACAAAAACATATCTGCATTGTCGTTATATAAAAATTGATTTTAATCGAGGGTTCCTGACAGGACCATCAGCTGAAAATTACCATGCACTTGACAAGGACTACACTACATATGGTCAGTCATGCATCCATATTAACAGACTTACCATTAAACAAGTGGTTCTCCATCAACGGCCACTGAAAAACCGAGGTAACTACGCTAAAAAGAAAACAAAGGACTTTATGTTGTTTGGACTATAAAGAAAACTGCCAGTGGCCCGACTGAATTTTTATCTCAAGCAGATGTCATGGCAATGCCAGTTTCTCCCCGAACCACAGCTATCAAGTGAAACCCCACAGGTTGATTGAGTGTTAAAGAGACTGCAAGAATGCTCTGGAACTGTGGGGGACCTCTCCCATTAATCTAAGTCAGCTGTACACTACCGGCCTCCAAGCTACTTTTCAGACTGTGAAAGACAGCCCCCAGAACCATAGGGTGTCCATCAAATGACTGGTTTGCGTAACCTAATTTGACAAATGCTTTGTTACAAATATGCGCGCAAGATGCATTTGGGTTTGGGTTAGCTAGATATTATGAAAGAGAGCCATGTGGGATTTTTGTGGAGGAGAATGTTTGATGCACAAATCCCCTCACAGTAATATTGTAATAGTAAGTCATTTTAGATGTGATATTAACAGTGAGTAAGTAAAGTCTCTTTATCTGAAATTACATTTAGCAAACAAAAACCAAATATGGCTTCAAATATATTAAAACCACTTTGGTCCAGAAAACAAAAAACACTGATGTTATGTCTCTTAACATATCAGATAGCTTCAGGAGTGAAATAATCTATGCAGATATGTGTTCAGCGTCAGTCTCATTCAGTTATATATATGTAATTGAATGTGACTGATGTAGCCACAGAGCTGCATAAACTCTTCAACTCCTCCACCCATCCATTCATTTTCTGAAAATGCCAACCTAAAAGGCATAGGGTGCAAGGTAGGGAACACCCAGGACAGGATTCCAGTCCACCACAGGGCCCCTTTGACTCCTAAAGCTATGTAGGGGTATTGTAAAGCGATGTTCAAGATGTTTGTAAAACACAGGGTGTAAATAGCACACAACAGAGGTTGTGCTGGGGTCTTGTGGAGCACATCAGCGACCTGACACCTTTGGGAGGCAGTCAAGACTGTACCACAGCCTAATTGGGATAGGACAGGAACACACCTTTCACTGCCTGCACTGTAAGCAGCTGCTGGATAGTCAGAGGCCTGCTCTTGACAGTGAAACCTGGAGACACAGCATGCCCAAATGCGGCCAGTCTCCGGCATGTAGGATTCTGCTGGATGTTCTGAGCCCTGGCTCTGGTGGTTCCTGGGAGTCAGGCCAAAACTTTAAAAAAGGCCAGCGTCTGCTTTGTTGTTCCACCCCTCAGAACACTGACGAGTTTGGAAGGAGATTTGCTTCGTATGCTAATTCTTTTTTAAAAAGTTACTTCAACAATTGTGAGAAATAGGGAAATTGTCTCCCATTGACTTAATGGACTTACTTGTTTTGAAAGCGACAAAACTCTCCATGGCTTACCATGCACTGCAGACAATCGTTTCATCAAGCTGATTTTGCTATTTTGGGAAAGCCTGCAAGCATGGCAAAATGGACACAAAATACTGAACCAGCCACTGAATTCTAATGCAAGCAATTTGAAAGTAAATACTGACTGACACAGTACCAAAATTGCATGTGTGCACTTAATGATCTGGGTAGACTCGATCGTGTATTTTGTATTTCTTGTTGCACTACGTTAATCCTTAAAGTGCATTAATGTGAATGAGAAATAACTTTTCAAGACGAGCCAACCAGTACACACGTCATTGACAGGGTGTGCTTGAAGACAGTGGAACTCAGGAACTTCAGTAAATCAGCAGGGTTCATTATTTGGCAGACTTTCAGAGTTTCAGAACTAAAGAGTGCAAAAACCAAAAAGGACTAATAAGGTTTGCAGTAAAATGCACATGTGATATGTAAATCAAGGCATTTGCTTTGTTTCCAGTCATTGCCGTCCACACATGTTAAAAACTAAGACCTGGCAGCTAGCAAAAGCTGTTGTCTGTATAAACATTTGGCTCTCTCATCACTTTTATGGGAATGTTTTACCCTGTCCTTTTTCATCAGCAATAAGGAAAAGTGTATCCAGGCAGTGAACTGAAATCTTTAGTATCGCAGTATCTGTAGTCTGGCAGGACAGCAGGTAGTGCTCCACATTCAGACACAGCAGAGCCGGTGTCGATGGTACCCATGTGAAGTGCTGCTCTGGATTTTCCTTACACTTCATTGTTTTGGCTTGTTGCTGTGCAGTTTTATACTTTCTGCTTTCCTTTTCGGGCAGTTTCAGTTGTTAGATATGAGCATTATCACACTATGACAAAATATGGCCAGAACAGACCGCCCGGTGTCTGAAAAACACAAGTGCACTTTGACAGGATGTTTACGCAAGATGAAGCGACAGGGCTCGAGGATCACTTTACCCAGCTTGTTTGCATTCTGTCGCAGCCATCGCAATTGAGCTCATTCCGCCTGTGGAAGTACAGACAATGATACTGCCGTCAGACTCCTGCAAAAAAACTCTGATTTTGCCATCGGAGAAATGTCTTGGCCCAAACGTGAGGAAGTGTGAAAATTACTTCGATCTGCTAGTGCCGTAGTTGTGATTTTTCGTTTTTTCTCATAAAAAGCACCACTACTCCACTATGCCTGAAAACACTCCTGAGACACAGCTTACCAAAGTTGGTGGGGGGCTTGCAAAAGCGGGTAATTGCGAAAATCAACAAAATCATCGAAATGGGGTTTCATTAGAGAATGCTGTACTTGTGAGCCTCTACAACTTGATCAAAGATGGAGGGAGGTTTAGAGTGGTATCGGTGCAGTCAACACGTTGATGGAAGCCCACCCCTGTGCATTCTACAAGCAGTCAGCTTCACAGAAGACATGTGTTACAAACATAGATTTGACCTCAACCAGACTCTTCTCCACTGACACGAGGAGAGCGCATCTCAACACATGGGTTCCGTGTCAGACCCAGAGCTAGATCATCCCTTATTACTTTGCACTTTCATCGTCCTTGTTTGAGACTGTAGGGGTGGCACATTGCTGTTTTTTAAGTCCAAATTTACCAACACAGACCTTTTAACCAATTTCAGGCTTCTGGAAAATGTTCTGGGCAACCAGGGCCTGTAAGACATACCGAAGTTTCAGACGATTGATTTATCTGATGCGAAATCTTTATGGAAATCCTCTCATAGTGTCCCTACTGGCAGGTGAATTGCAGCACTAAATCAAAAACCAGGTTGTCCATGTCTTAATTATGGTTGTCACTCTCGTCCACAATGCGTGGGATGTCAGTCTACTCAGACGGAGAGTAGACCGTCGCGGACTGCCAATCGCGATGTTCGTACACAGCTCGTATTTGGTTGTATCTGTACGTGTCAAATCCTGTGTGAATACTCGCCACAGACAGGAAAGCTCAGAAGCTTGGCTGGGTCAATAACGGCGTAAACCATGTTTCAGGAACCGAAAGTAAACCAATTGAACGCACAAATAAATACTTAGCAGAGCAGATACCCTTTTCAGATTTCCCCAGTTCCCTTCTTCCAGTCAAAATGAAGACTTAACATGCTTGGACTTCTTACAAAAAACATTGTTTATGCAGCTTTAATAGGACCTGTGTCTTCCTTTTTTCTCCCTATTTGAAATATTTGGTTGTTAACCCTTTTCTGGATCGCTGAGGTGTCTGATTTATACTGCTTCTTTTATATTCCTTTTTCCCAACCCGACCCATTGCATGTCATAAAAAACCGAGGGGACACCCTGGAGTTTTACAGCCAGTTAAATGACACTTTGATGTTTGCCCCTGTTTTTGACAGTGGCTAACTGGCTGGCCCTAGTGAAATGCTGACCTTTACTGACTAGAAAGGCCCTGCCGCTGATTTCAGCTTCCTTCCGCTCCGCACACCGTGCTCCTTTGGAGATAACGGGGGTTTCACCCCACAATGGCAGTCACTCCACATGTCAATCTCAGATAAACATCAATAACTTTTGCTGGGAAATAGTGAATGCTGTTACGTTAAACTTCCAACAAGGGTCCATGTTTACCCACCTCCCTTACTCACTCGTGACCTTTGGCCTTGAAGGCCCCTTGACAATGACAATCTCTGCCAGCACTTCCTGTATCTTCTCAAGACGGGCTCCTTGGCAAGCCGTGGCTTTCAATGTTGAGCTGTCTCAGTGAGTGAGGTTTGAGATGAATGAAGTATGAGTGAGAGGTCAGGCCGATGAGAGAGATTAGCTTGGCCACCATTTTTATTGTATGTCACATACCACAGTCACCTTTTTACAATGGAAGACACTAAATATTAGGAGAATCAGTCAGTGTGTGTCACTACAACATAATTGCTCTCTATTCTATGGAGGGACTATAAATCTCATCTGCTCAATGTTGCACTGCCAAAAGATTAACTTAGACAGACTGATAGACTTACTTTTAGGGTACCCATGTGGTTAAAGGAAACCACAGCTACCACAGCTGAGGAAAATATTTCAGTATTGCTGGTATTTTTCTCCCTTTGATGGGCAAACAAGTCACATTTAAAAGCAGCCATATGTTGGCTAACAGGTTTCTAGCACATTTGCTCCAATGCAAGTTATTTTTCACATAACACCTGGCAGAGAAAGTGAATTTGGAATTTTGACCTTTTGCTTGTGGTTTTGGTATGAGCCAGCTTATAGTGAATATATTTTCCATGGTCATAGCTTTTCTACTTTTTGGCAGTAATTTGGGGGAATGACCCAAAATCAGGGATGAGAAGAGAGCGATGGTTTAAGGGCTATACGAGAGGCCAGCTGAAGTCCATTGGCTTAGTATTCACCGGCAAGATTGTAGTTATAAATAATTTCCGCTCAGACTGTTCCATAATACCACCAAGGAAGAGAAAGAATGGATCAGGTAATAACATTCAATAGCATTTTTAAGCGGCACTTGTGTAGAAATCTGGCTGAGACAGATTTGCCATGGGGCTGTCAAAATAGGCAGGCCTACTGGGACAGCCCAGTGCCGTTCAGCAGAGCGCCTCACAGTCACGTTCAATCACACAGACAACAAGCAGGGGATTGGCAGTGACACAAGCCATAACCAATAGGCTTTGAAGCCTGATTTCAAACACACCGAATAGCCTTCTCCGTCTGCAGCCAACAGGCAAATGCAATCTAAAGAAATTCCTTAGGATTATTTCCTCAGAAAAACATGTTGAACAGGATGAGTCGGTCCCAGGCGAAGGGCAAAATGTGAGGCGTTCTACTCCCTTGATCCTGCCCTATCCATCAGTGACCAAAAGAGGCAACCAGAAAGAAGGTCATATGCCTGCTATGCTGCAAGGCCCAGAACAAGGTCCTCTAGCTAGTTTATTTTTATGACTATTGCCCAGCAAGGCTCTGTTGGCCAGCATGGCTCTGGTCTGAAGCCAGTTTTCTGCAGAGCCCAGCAAGGATTTTTAGGAGCTCCATTTAATCGTTCTACTTCCGGCTCTGACCTGAAATGCCTCTGATGACAACAAGAGCAAGTCTAGCATCGCCAGCGTGTCCCATACCCTTAAACAATGGTGGTGCACCGCTGCTCCAGGAATCAAAAGCACTACTGTAGCATGCTGCGGACCCTCGCAGTGAACTGTAGTGTGCGTGCTCCGGGAATCTCATTTTATGCCATTATTGTGTGCTGCTTAGAGCTGCATTTTCAAGCGCCTGTAGTTTAAGGATTAAATCTAGAGTGTGCATTCTAGCAAGACACTGACAACCTGTGCGGGAATGGAAAAGTGACAAGGATTCAGAAGAAACGTACTTTCGGAAAGGATATTTTTCTTGTTTTAATGACTGTTTTACCTAATTGATAACTTAATTGATTAACAGTTAGCTAACATTAGTGGAGGTATTTGCTCATTGCCGGTTGTCAATGCTCCTCCTGTATGTATCGATAGTTAGGTAGGTAGCAAGCAAATTAATCTATCACTAACTTTCTAAAGTAAGCTAGCTTATTTATTTAGCTGTTGTTAGCTAATTGTTTTGAGCCACCTCTCCAGATACCTAGGGGAAATGTAGACCCTTGTTTTTGCCAGACTGGTATGGAGTGTACTAGCCCTTGAATGGCCCATCCAATCTCTACCCTCTGTCCCACCAAGAGGCTTGTTCTGGGTGCCCTGTGAGAGTGTGACAGCACGGAGGACACACAGAAGCGTAGAATTCCCGGGCCAACTGAAGAGCATTCCTGAAGAGAGAGAACATGAAGCCAAATTTGTGGGACTCTGATTTATAACACATTATCCTCCACTGAAAAGCTAAGAATATGTCAGGAATGATATAGCCTCAGAAAGTATCGCTGATTCATATTCATTCCAGCTGATTTATGACGGAGAAATGGCCTTGGGTTTTACAGTCGATGTGTGTTTCTAGGCAAGCAAGTGCTCCAACTCTCGCCAAGTTCCAGTCCTTGCAATTGTCCCGCACATAGAGCTTTACCATAAAGGCCTGTGCTTAAAGCGCATCGCTGGCTGAACACTACGGAAACCTGTAATTTTTCTGTCATTCTGCAATTAAGGTTGCAGGTTGTCGTTTACCATGGGGCTTAATTTATTAACTGACTGGCCTGGGTTATGTGGGTATTGGTAAAGAAACAGAGACACTCACTGACGTTCTCCAGGCAGGAAGCTTAGAGAGCCTTAGATTAAAGGCATGAGGCAACAGGTACTGAATTTGTTTGGTCCCTTGGAATATAACTGCATTAGAATCTTTAAAAACATTTTTATTGCTTTGGCAATTTTATTATTGGGTCATAATTTAACTTTGACCGTCCAAGAGGTAGAGTTTTCATAATTTAACGCACAGTGACAATGAAAGCAATGTGTCAACCCACAATTTATTCCTGGTAATATTTTTACACAAGTTCAACAGCTTTGTATTTAACTATGGGAAACGTCAAGTCACTCAAGATTTTACCTTTTTGTTTTATCAGTTAAATTTTCATTTTATTAATCTGATTACTGTTATTCAGTTTGGTTCTATATGTAATTTTCCAGGAGTTCCATCGACTGCCTCTAGAGCATAATTTTCCAGTGTTTCCCATTTGGCATTGGGTTTTCTCTTTAGAGTCTTTAGATTCCCCCCCTGGAAATTCCCCTCTGCTTCGCACTTACAGCTTCCTCCTCTCTCTCTCACTCCAGCCAAGGACAGTGCTGCGCTGACAGACTCTGAGTTGCCCCCAAGCGGTGACTCCCGTGGCATGGAGAGTGGTTACCTCGGCGTGAAGGAGCCCGTCACCAAGGGGCCCCAGGAGCGCCCGGGCACCGAGGGCGAGGGCGAGAGCAGCAAGGGCAAGAAGAGGCGCAACCGTACCACCTTCACCAGTTACCAGCTGGAGGAGCTGGAGAAGGTGTTCCAGAAGACACACTACCCAGACGTGTACGCCCGCGAGCAGCTGGCCCTGCGCACTGACCTCACTGAGGCTCGCGTTCAGGTAAGGGGCTATCACCCGATATGTTTTAAACTCCCAAGCACCGAGTTATAACCTCTGTACATTTACACAGATGGATGTTTACTGAACCAATACAAATTAAGTACACACCTAAAGGTAGAACAACAGCACTTCTGCTTGGACCTCAGCCTGCGACCTGCTGGTTACGACAATGGCTATGTCATCTGATAAAGGTTTTAGTATTATAACAACTTGAGGTCCCTTCTCAGGCCAGCACTTTGCAGTGATTCAGATGCTAATAATACTTCACAAAATCTTCGAGTTGCATGCAGTCAATACTGATGGGCAATAATCATGACATATATATATAGATATAACTAGAAAAGTAAAACGGCACTTTTGGTGAACCTTCAGGGTATTGGACAGAGAGAATTCTGCGTAGCGAACTTTTGAAATTATTACTGTTTATACCTAAATGTCTAACAGACATTTCCAGGTGGCATCAATGGCCTTGTTGTAACATTACTTACATGAACGCTCTCTAAGTATATGTTTTTCCTAATAATAATTGTGAGGGACCATTACCAACAGGGGGGCTCTTGCTGAAAGGTTGTAATATGATCAGTGTTTTAAGTTTCAGCCCTACTGAAGTTTCCACATCTGTGGCTTCGAACAGTTTGCAGTGAGCTAATAGAAATACCTTTGGATTCATGTCATCACCAAGCGCAGGAAGCGAGATTTATCTGCCAATTCCCTCCAGGCAGTCAAAGACAAACACGGGGTAGAACACCCTGCAGCGGCTAAGCCCAGCCTTCGCAGTCACACTCTCAGAAGCGCACAGCTCCGACAACACACCGGCAGACGGGGTTTAACCTGCAGCTGGCCTGAACAGCCGCGCCAAGCCCCACAGCCCAGCCGGAGAGCTGAATAAAGTCAACCTTCCCCTGACCTCGGACTACCGCTGCGTCTCAGCGCTGACAGACGGGCAGGAAAGGCCCGCCGCTTTTCAAAGGGCTCCTGGATTCGCAATGTTTGCTTTTCATTACTGCCCTGAACAGGGAAGAACGTGTCTAGGGATCCAGTTCAGCAGTCCATGACAAAGTGAAGGAACGTGACATGAGGTGCACAGGAGACATGTCCTGTGTTGTGAAGCTCAATTCAGTAGAAAGACAGACAAGATACAGATGCACACCGCACAGAAGTGCACACATAGAAGCTGCTGACTGGTATTGCAGTGATGTTTGATGGTTTGAAAATAATTTATGGGAAAATAATCATGTACTGATCCAGCTAACAACTGAGGTGGAGTAATGTAACAAAGCCCTGGGCGTAGTGTGTGTCGTTACGTCTAGGATCCCCGAAAAGGCATAGGTACAATTGGGACAAGACAAATTCATCTATAATATGGTGCACAAGAGTATTTGCTAAAACCAGCTCATCACATTTAAAAGGTTTAAAAGGCCATAACAGAATCTGGGTTCTCCAACAAAACCAGTTGGAACTCAAAATGACTCCCTACTAAGATTTGCTGGTCCGGCTCAACTAAGCTCCAGACCTACATCAGCACATCCCCCTAAGGTACCAGTCAGCACTTATCTAACCAGCAGCCTTTTATGTTGTGGCTGATTTAACCATTGCCCCGAGCTGTACCAGTTACACAGCTGAGGACCACTGGCAATCAGCAGGCAGACAATGGATGTCTCAAAGGAGCAGGCCCCTGCTGCAGTAAGTTCCCCTTTTGTGGCTTTGATGGAATGGCAACACAGTTAACCATGGGAAGGACGTGAAGGTAACGGTTGTGGTTTAGTCTGGAGCTCAATTCAGCCTTTAATTCAAGCTGCCCCCACAACAGCTCAATAGGGTTTAGATCCGGTGACTGTGCTGGCCACTCCATTATAGACAAAATACCAGCTGACTACTTCTTTCCTAAATAGTTCTTGCATAGTTTGGAGCTGTGCTTTGGGTCATTGTCCTGTAGGAGGAAATTGGCTCCAATCAAGCGCCATCCACAGGGAATGGCATGGCATTGCAAAATGGAGTGATAGCCTTCCTTCTTCAAGATCCCTTTTACCCTGTACAAATCTCCCACTTTACCACCACCAAAGCACCCCCAGACAATCACTTTGCCTCCACCATGCTTGACAGATGGCGTCAGGCACTCCTCCAGCATCTTTTCATTTGGTCTTCGTCTCACAAATGTTCTTCTTTGTGATCTGAACTCCTCAAACTTAGATTCTTCTGTCATAACACTTTTTTCCAATCTTTCTCTGTCCAGTTTCTGTGATATTTTGCCCATCTTAATCTTTTCTTTTTATTGGCCAGTCTGAGATATGGCTTTTTCTTTACAACTCTGCCTAGAAGACCAGCATCCCAGAGTTGCCTCTTCACTGTTGACATTGAGACTGGTGTTTTTAATGAAGATTCCAGTTGAGGACCTGTGAGGCGTCTGTTTCTCAAACTAGACACTCTAATGTATTTGTCCTCAGTTGTGCACCGGGGCTTCCACCTCCGCTTTCTATTCTGGTTAGAGCCAGTTTGCGCTGTTCTGTGAAGGGAGTAGTACACAGCGTTGTACAATATGTTCAGTTTCATGGCAATTTCTCACACTGTAATAGCCTTCATTTCTCAGAACAAGAATAGACTGACGAGTTTAAGAAGAAAGTTCTTTGTTTCTGGCCATTTTGAGCCTGTTAATCGAATCCATAATTGCTGATGCTCCACAATGATTGGTGATAATGGGCCAGTGATCAGTTTTGTATTTTAGAGCAATAGGAATACGTGTGTAACAGATTATAATTCAATAATTTTCTTTAGGCAGTGCAAAATACAGTTTAACATATTATTTTATCATTCTTTATCGTAATTGTAAGCTAAGAATAACAATATACATAAAAGCATCATTCTTTCAGTAGTGTAAACAAATTTTTTTTATATAATACATCTTCACATTGGCATGTACTCATTCAAGAGCAGTGCAAAGCAGTATTTACATATCATTTTTTGAATAAAATAGAGCTGGTATTATGAAAGAATTTCAGTCATTAGTGCAAAAACATTTTAGATTTTAGATGGAATCTTCTAAACCAAGTAACAATTAATTATTGAATTGTATTTTACAGCCACTGAACCATGGAAGACATCACACAACAAACTGAACTTGTTAGAAAGGTTATGGGAACGGACAGTTCAGAATTAAGTGGCCCGACCAATGAGAAGCGTATTTTCTGTTTGAGTGGTGGACCGTGACAGATGCGCTGAGGGATAACAGAGCAGGAGGTTTTCCTTCTATCTCATACAAATCGCCCTGTCTTAAAATACAGAAAAAAATGCATCCTGTATCAGTTCAATACGGAACACGTCTTTTAGTTTCCAATTACAGGATGATTCAATATTTTACGGGATGATTGGCAACCCTAAAAATAAGGAGATTTCTAATTGACCCCAAACTTTTGAACTGTATTGTATATCTGCACAAGACTCTTTATAGACATAGCAATGGTTTTACTGTTTCCGTAATCGTCATCTCACATGGTTATCTGCGTACCTCAATGTTTCAGATGTTAATATACAATAACATGGTACATGTGAGAGGTGAACCTCAAGATAGGTTTAGCATCAGGTGGCAGGATAAGAACACTTGTTTTGGTGGTCCAGATGCCTGAAAACATGGTACCCATTCATCTAAATGTATTACTTCTCCTGATCTCATCTGACAAGCTTGGCGTTACTTGTGGCTGAATTCCCATTACCACTATGTCAGTCATCACTAATGTTGCCAGAGTTTCGAATGCTGTGTGATACGCATTGGATACCTCATTGTCCACGTTTTGAGTGTTCTAAAACATTATGATGATAAAGACCAGAAATACAACTAGTCAGCTGAGTCAAAATCATTCTGTCAATAGCGGCACACAGCTGTGACAGGTTTGTAAGTATGCCAATTTTGTGTATGCTAAATCGCCTGGTTATGCTAGATTTCCTCCTGAATTTGATCTCTCTCTTCAGATACTATTCAGACCTCTTTCATTGAAAAGATGCTAACTGCTATCGATAAGGGCTCCTTTTGAAGAGATGGGAACTAATGGTATTATGGCAAAGATCCTACTAACTGTGGAAGCTATCAGCCTCTGTCGTTAATAAATGCAGATTTCAAGTTGTGTGCTAAAGGTTCAGTCATGCTGACTTTCCTGACTGAACTTGTCCAAAGATATTATTAAGTCCCATTTCACTTCGGGCTCTTGGTGCTCTCCCTGGTTCCGTGTTTCTAGGGGCACTTGTCAGTTTTGTCCACTTTACCTTCTACTCTTTCTTCTGCTTCCTCAAACTGTTCACCAGTCCACACCTTCTATTCCTATTATTGGCCGTGATACTCAACATCACATCTCACTTAACGCTGATGATGTGTTGGTGTATGTCAATCGGGAGATTCAGTCTCACCCTCGTTTTGTATCCATTTCTGACTATTTCAATCTTCTGTCAAAATATAAAATTAATTGGTCAAAATCTATATTTCCCAGAAATACTGCAATGAAGACTTGTATGTTGCCTCCTAATGTACCAGTCATCCAGCATTTTAGGCATCATGGGGGGAAATGTCTACCACTCTATATTCTATCATATCAATTACCTTTGATACCATTTTTTTATTTTAAGGTAGAGGTTGATTTAGATAGATGGGCCTACCTTCCTAGTTCATTTCAAACCGCATTTCTGTAATAAGAGGAACACGCTCCCATGCATTAATTTTTTTTATCTCTATAATCCCTCCTATAGTAACTCATATTAGTAGCCCCATATCGTCCCTCAAATGCCAGGACAGTATAGGAGTGTTGTCAATACCAAATTTCAAATTAAATTTCTGGTCTTTCATACTTCATCTGATTGTGCCCTGGCTGACCTGCAGTGTTTCAGAAACTTGTCTTATTCACTCTGTCCTAGATTCTTGTCTGACAGATTTCTTGTTCCCAGAAAGTTTCATTGCTGGACGATGATGCTTCCCTTAATTTGTCCTGCCCCAGAGGAAGATCTGGTTGGCTGGTGTTGGAAGTCTCTGCATTCCTATCCCTGGCGCTAGTGGGTGCTTACTTTCCTTGATATTGTTCACGTTCAGCTTTTCTCTGATACATAGTGCCAGGGAGGGGAATGTTTTTGCCTGGAGGTGGGCTGCAAGTTTTCATTATTATTATCCTATATATTTATTTATTATTATTAGTGTATGTATTTTCTCTGTCAGTGGTCCTTTCCTGGGTGGGTGGGGAGGGGGGCTGGTGGGATTGCTTGTCTCTTTTATTTTTATTTTTTTATTTATTGTTTTGAATGGAAATTTAAAAAATTGATCATACACACACAAAGAAATATGCTCTTGCTCCTGAGTGCAGGCCTTTGGCTGTCTGTGTAGCGATGCTGTGAGGAGACAAGGACAAGGGAGCCTGTCCTCCACCCTCGACCCCAAGTCTCTCTGGGGTTGGAGGGGGGTGGGGGCAGCAACAGAAAGCCTGGGGCTTAGGCCTCAGGAAATTAAACGCGAAATAAAAACAAGCTCCAGTTTGAACATTCTTCTATCCCGTTTTCTAATTTCCTAAGTTCTCCCTTCTGACTTAAAGAGGAGAGAAAGTGAGAGACTGGGAAAAGTAAGTTAGATTGGGATGGGCCAAACACGGAATTCCAATGCAATCGCTCATCTGTTAAATCCACAGCTTTTTCCACATTATGAGTGAAATTTCTGCAGATTATTTGTCTTCTCTTGTCCTCCTCAATTGTCAGGACTACTTTCCCAGTAATTTTGTTACTTATGCTCCCACAAAGACACATGTGTGACTCCGGAAACGCCGGATGTACGTCTCATTATCAAAGCCAAATGACAGACGCAGGGAATTGTTTATCGGAGCCACATTAACTACATCCCACAACAGCTCAGCATCAACCATTGCAGCCTCGACCCAGTGGTCACGTTACCATGGAGATCACCAGGATAAAAGTCCAATGATGACCAATAATTTCCTAAAAACTTAGACTAGGGCTAAAGAATCAGCAAATACTAGTAATAGTCAAGCCGCAAAGCGCTCTTCACATGACATCAGGAGTTATGTTTTCGCAGAATTCTCTCCAGGACTTTAAAGTAAAGCCTCAAAATAGTCTATATCAGGTTACTAAAGCTTTACCGTAAGATTCTGCTTTCTTTTAAAGACCTTATTCAGAAGGCTTTGATGGAAATATTAAACATGATAATACCAGTAATAAACATCTTGGAACAACCGTTTTAAGCTCACATATCGGAGGTAATTACCGTACACTTTTATCACATTGAAATTGCTTGATTCCTTTAAAAGAAAAAGAAGTTAAAACAGCTAGCACCATCTGGCCCTATGGGTACACAAAGCTCGGAGGATCTGTTAGCATTTTGCTTTGAGGAAAACTTTGAGTAATTACGGTCTATCCTCTTCTCCGCTCTGACTGTCCCCCTGTAAGCATGCATCTGATATGTGTTACTTATTGTTAAAGATGCTGCTATAAATAAAACAGAAAGGGGAAGTGCACGCCTGTGGCAGAGAAAACATCACACCGTTTAAGACTCCTCCCCTGAGCGGGGCTCACTCTCTGATTACAACAAAATAGCTGGCCGGAAAAAAAAGGCTTTGGAAAGGCTTCTTAGGACCAGGGGGGCAAAAGTCCGACAACCAATGAACAAGTAGCATTGAAGGTAGGAGTCATAATAATCTATAACCGCGGACAGAGGAATGTGCACCTGCATTGGGTCACAGTGGGATTGCCGGGCAATTGTGAGTCCTTTCTGGGTAGCAAGCTACTGGTCTTCATGGACATGCATGGATGGTACTACCAGACACATTCGCACACTGGCCGTTCTGCAATGTGTGTGTATGTGTTTGCATGTATATGATGATCCCAATGTTTGCCCCAATGTGACTTGCTCTTATTTAAAATAGCAATCTTATTTAAACACAGGGTTTTTTCCAAGGCTTCCTCATTAGTTCATCCGTGAGGCTGATATAATGCAAAGAGTAACTGAGAGCATCAAGTACAAAACCAAGCAGTATCTGAAGAAAAATTACTTGAAGCTCAGAGCTTCTCACAGTAAATGAGTGCGCATGATTGTAAGGGAACCAGATTAGGCTCCGAATGAGGCCCTTGCCCAATGATAGGGGTGGGGTGCCGCAACAGAAGACCCCAGGATTCGCCAGGACTTGTTTCGTCTGCGTGCAGAAGCCTGTTCACACAGTCATCAGAGAAAGCAGAAAGCAACCCCAGATCAGCACTGGGGTGGCTTGGATTATGTGAGGTGGCTGTGAATTGTGTTTGAGTGTGGACCCAGATCAGCACTGGGATGGCTTGTGCTATGTGAAGTGGGAGTGAATTGTGTGTGCCTGTGGACCCAGATTAGCACTGGGGTGGCTTGGATTATGTGAGGTGGCTGTGAATTGTGTGTGCCTGTGGACCCAGATCAGCACTGGGGTGGCTTGGACTATGTGAAGTGGGAGTGAATTGTGCGTGCCTGTGGACCCAGATCAGCACTGGGGTGGCTTGGATTATGTGAGGTGGCTGTGAATTGTGTGTGCCTGTGGACCCAGATCAGCACTGGGGTGGATTGGACTATGTGAAGTGGGAGTGAATTGTGTGTGCCTATGGACCCAGATCAGCACTGGGGTGGATTGGATTATGTGAGGTTGCTGTGAATTGTATGTGCCTGTGGACCCAGATCAGCACTGGGGTGGCTTGGATTATGTGAGGTGGCTGTGAATTGTGTTTGAGTGTGGACCCAGATCAGCACTGGGGTGGCTTGGATTATGTGAGGTGGCTGTGAATTGTGTTTGAGTGTGGACCCAGATCAGCACTGGGGTGGCTTGGATTATGTGAGGTGGCTGTGAATTGTGTTTGAGTGTGGACCCAGATCAGCACTGGGGTGGCTTGGACTATGTGAAGTGGGAGTGAATTGTGTGTGCCTGTGGACCCAGATCAGCACTGGGGTGGATTGGATTATGTGAGGTTGCTGTGAATTGTGTGTGAGTGTGGACCCAGATCAGCACTGGGGTGGCTTGGACTATGTGAAGTGGGAGTGAATTGTGTGTGCCTGTGGACCC